>CM038623.1:1125000-1282500 GCA_021554675.1 Leuciscus idus
TGGTGGGGCCGCAGGATGATGTCCATCATTCTCTGGAACGTCGCGGGGGCCCCGTGCAGGCCAAAGGGAAGGGTCCGGTACTGCCAGTGGCCACTGGGGGTCGAGAAGGCAGTCTTTGGTTTCGCAGTTTCAGAGAGTGGTACCTGCCAATAACCTTTAGTGAGGTCTAGGGTGCTGATGTACCGGGCCCTTCCCAGGCGGTCCAGTAGCTCGTCGACCCGAGGCATGGGGTACCCGTCGAATTCGGAGACTTCGTTCAGGCGGCGGAAGTCATTACAAAAGCGGAGGGTGCCATCCGGCTTTGGGACCATCACAATGGGGCTGGACCACGGACTCCGGGATGGTTCAATTACCCCCAACTTCAGCATTTGTTGGATTTCTTCCTCAATAGCCTGCCGACGAGCTTCCGGGATGCGGTAGGGCCGTTGCCTGACGATGACTCCGGGGGGTGTTTTGATGTCGTGTTGAACCACGTTGGTCTGCCCGGGCTGGGAAGAGAACACATCCTGGAACTGACTGACCAGGTGCTGCAGCTCCGCCTTCTGGGCAGCCGAGAGATGAGGGTTGACGTCAACAACCACGGGATCGGTGAGACTCAAGGCAGCCACCTGGTCCCGGGTCCCCACCCATTTCTTCAGGAGGTTGATATGGTAGAGTTGCTCCGTCTGCCGTCGTCCAGGTTACCTCAGCCGGTATGTGACTGGTCCAATCCTTTCCACCACTGTATATGGCCCTTTCCAGGAGGCCAGGAACTTGCAGGCGGAGCTGGGGACCAGGACCATGATACGGTCTCCAGGCTGGAATTCCCGTGGTTGGACTGCCCGGTCGTAGTGGCGTTGCTGCGCTTGCTGGGCCTTGCTGAGGTGTTCCCGGACCAATGGCATCACTCGATCGATCCGTTCTCTCATCTGTCGAATGTGTTCGATGATGGTACGATGAGGGGCAGGCTGCTGCTCCCAAGCTTCCCTGGCGACGTCAAGGAGCCCACGTGGTTGACGGCCGAACAGGAGCTCAAAGGGGGTGAAGCCAGTTGAGGCCTGGGGAACTTCGCGGATCCCAAAGAGCACGTAGGGAATCATGAGGTCCCAATCCCGTTTATCCTCCGCCGCCACGCGTCTAAGCATTTGCTTGAGGGTCTGGTTGAATCTCTCCACGAGTCCGTCCGTCTGAGGGTGGTAGACTGTGGTCCTCAACTGCTTCACCCGCAGCAGCCTGCAGAGATCTGCCATCAGCCGGGACATGAACGGGGTCCCCTGGTCAGTCAGGATCTCCGAGGGGAGGCCGACTCGGCTGGCCAGCAGAAACAGCTCCTGGGCGATGGACTTCGCGGTGGCCTTACGCAGGGGGACTGCTTCTGGGTACCGGGTGGCGTAGTCGACGATTACCAGGATGTGTTCGTGTCCGCGGGCAGACTTTGGCAACGGCCCCACTATGTCCATTCCAATCCGCTCGAAGGGCACCTCGATGATAGGCAGCGGGATGAGTGGGCTGGGGGGAGGGGTCCTGGGCGACGTGACCTGGCAGGTCGGACAGGCTTTTGTCAGAACCGCTTCACTTCAGCCTCCAGGCCCGGCCAGAGGAAGCGGTCGCGGATGCGCTGAGTAGTGTTGGCTGCCCCGAGGTGACCTGCCATGGGATGGGAATGCGCCAGCTCCAGGATGGTTTCGGTCTTGGCTCGGGGTACAACCAGCAATTTCTTCTCCTCCCCCCTCCGCTGAGCGACACAGTACAGCAGGCCATTCTCAACGACAAAATGCGGGAGAGGATGGGGCCGTGGGAGGACGTCTTTTCCATCTACGACTCGCACCTGAGCCCAACAGTGCTTGAGCCGATCGTCCTCCCGCTGTTCCTTGGTGAAAGAGCCCCCTCCAGCAGCCTGTTGGTAAACATCATAGAACGGGTTAGTAATCGGGGAAGGGGAATCAACATCTCTCCCGCTGTCGGAGGCGAGCAGGGCCGGTCGGCGGCGGGGTCCACGCGGCCGTCTCCGTCTTCGACGGTTCCCCTCTGGGCTGGCAGGCTGAGTAGCGGCGGTGAGCAGTCTGTCGAAGCCGGGCCAATCCCTCCCAAGCAGTACGGCCACTGGCAGGTCCTTCACCAGGCCAGCCTCCACCGGCCAGGTGCCTTGGGGTGACGAGATGGTGACTCTACGGGCTGGTACTTGGCGAGTGTCTCCGTGCACGCAGGTAATCGGCAGGAAGTTCTTCTGGCCGCTTCGGGGGGCGCACAACCGCGACTGGATTAGGGTAACCGCACTGCCTGAGTCCAGCAGGGCCCGGAACCGTTTCCCCTCTACCATCACATCTGCTTCAGGGGCTCCTGATGGTACACGCTGGTGGACGATGCAACCTGCCAGCCACGCTCGCGGAGGTGACGGTGGTTCAGCGCTGGGCATGGGCTCATCACGCGGTGGGAGAACCGTCGGCCTGCTGACTGGTCGCGGGGTGCCTTCGAGCGGGCGTCGCTCCTGGACCACCCTCCGGGGAAACGGCGGCGCTCGGTCCCCAGCCTCGCGGTGATGGATGGCATCCACCAGCTCGATCGCCTCCACGAGTTCCAGGGTGTTGGTAGGATTTCTCATCCCAACCGCTTGTCGATGTGCGCGGGGTAGAGCGCGGAGGAGGCGATCGACCACCACTCGTTCCGCTACCTGAGCTGCGGTGGGGTTCCCTTCCAATAGCCAGTGATGAGCGATGCGGCTGAGCTCGGCTGCCTGGGCACGGGCTGGCACGCGGGGCTTGTACTCCCATTCATGAAACTGCTGGGCGGCGCAGATGGATGAGAGGCCGAGCCTCGCCAAAATTTCCCGCTTGACTTCGTCATAGTCTTCAGCGACCGCACAGGGAAGTGAGAAATAAGCCCGTTGGGCTTCTCCGGTGAGGAGGGGTGCCAGCGCGCGTGCCCAATCGTCCTCGGGCCATGCCTCACACTGAGCGGTGGTTTCAAAAACCTGCAGGAAGGCTTCCACGTCGTCTTCAGCGGTCATCTTCGGCAGCAGGCGGGTTGCCTGGGCGCGAGGATCAGGTAGCGGAACGCGCTGGGCGGCGGAGGCACGGATGGCGGTGAGTTCTTCCTCCGTCCTGCCCTGGCGAGTGGCGAGATGTTCCACGATTTGTTGCTGGCGGATGCTTACTTCAGCGAGGTGTTGTAATACTTCCTCCATCGCGGGGACGAGCGCGCCGCTTTCCGCCACCTGTAGTGCACAGACAAAAAGGAAAAAAATTAGGGGTTGGGGCGGTGATTCTTCACAGACTTGCCCGCATTCTCCACCACTGTCACGGGGTGAAGAATCACTCGACAAGGCAGGCTTCGTGAAAAGGCCCCGGAGGGTGGATTTATTTACAATCAAAAATAAGACTGGTGAAAGTAGGTAAGCCGGTGCGTGGTGGCTGGTGCTCTAAGTGCTCTGCAGTGCTCAGTCCAATCGAAAGTGGGTGTCCAAAACGTGCTCCAAAGTGGTGGGCTGTCGGTCACTCGCTGCTTTCTGGGGAGAACAGAGAGAAAGGTTAGACCAGCGTTTCATTCGGCTCGAGACAAGAGTCTGTCTGTTTGCTCAGCATGTGCTGCTTATGTGGCTGTGGGCTGATTGATAGCAGCTGTGACCGATCAGCCGGCAGTGAAGACGTGCAGGTGTTTTGTGTTGGTTGCCAGGGCTGAAACAAAATACACACAAACATGTCTCTGCCTGATATACAACCACTGATAAACATAATCTGATTTGATAAAAAAACTAGAAAAAAAACTATTTGAGTGCAGATTCGAACTCACAACCTCTGACACGCTTGGCAAATGTTCTACCACTAGACCACTTGAGTACACGTACTTACTCACGTGAAAACTCGGTGTTTACTCGGCGTGATCAATTCGCTCTTGAAAATGCTGCCGTTCGTGAGTTACAATCTTCCTCTGAGGAAAAGGTGAGTTCTTCCTCGCTGTCCAGAATCATCTGAAGGGCGTCTTTACCGGAGAAACGAGCCATCCTCTCTAAACGCGATGAACTATCAGTGAATCTGATCTGATGAAACTTCGTGTTTTCAAGGCATTGATTGGGGGCGGGTGCGAAGCATAGATTACCTAAACTATTTACCATGTGAATAGCGCCGGGGGCGGGGCGGCCTCAGTTCATTATAGAGATAATTAGGCAGAAGGAAAAAACGGTACCTCTCCTTGCTTTCAAACGGATTACATGAGTTGAAAACATTTGTTTTTTATATTAATTACTTAACTTAAAAGAAGATAATTCAAGCTTCATAAAGACATATCTCACGTGTCTGGGTGAGAAGTATTCGCTGAGTTACAGTTCATTTTCGGACGCGTTTCAGAATGGAATTCACTGACAGAGAGGAGGCAGAACTCGCATCATGTTTATTTTTCTTAATTTGGTGAAAAGCACAACACTTTGTTTTTATTGTGAGTATACACAAAAATAATACACATTTAACAGAATCGATTGATGTATGAAACTCCTATGGAAAATCAAAGTCAACAGAGTATTTATGAGTTTCTTTTACACTGATAAAAAAAAAGCGAGCTGGTATCGCCGGTGAGACCGCCGACCTCAGGGGGTTAATAATAGGTCCATGACTATTCTCATTATTCTGAAGCAAACTGACGATTACAGTATCGTCTGCGTACTTCAAAACAACACGATTTTCCAAATGACTTTGGCACATATTTGTATAAAGAATAAACAGTAGAGGAGAAAGTACACATCCTTGTGGTGAACCAGTGGAGGTAGTAACCTGTGCAGAGATTGTGTTATTTATTTTCACTCTTTGTGTTCTCTCAGTTAAAAAATCTAAAATCCATCCGACTAAATTATTACTCAGTTTGAACTGTTCTAAAAGTCTACTTACTAGGATGTGAGGTTGAATTGTATTAAACGCAGAGGAAAAGTCTACAAATAGAAGCCTTGCATGAGACCCCTTCCCCTCCAGATGTTTCAGAAGCAGATGTATCAAGGTGACCGTTGCATCCTCTACACCTCTTTTTGATCTATAAGCAAACTGCGTTGGGTCTAATAAACATTCATTCATAAACACCTCCTTTTGGTCTATATAAAAATGCTGGGTATCCTCAAGTTTGTGACGCAAATCCTGGAGTTCCTCACTAAAAACAGATGTATCAAAACGATTATAAAACATGTTCAAGGCATTTGCGAATTCAAATTTTGAATTGTATCCATCCAAGATGACATAATTATTGTGCTTTGAACTACCATACCCTAATATAGCTTTCATACTGGACCAGGCCGAACTCAGTTTATTGTCAGCCATCTGACTCTCTAATCGCACTTTATAATTATTTTTTGCCTTTAGGATTTCTACTTTCAACCCCCTAGTGGCTGCTTGTTTATGTAAATCAGTAAATTCATCTAATTTAAAGACCCGTCTCTTATATTCTATACTGGATTTAACAGATTTCGTCACCCATGGTTTGTTATTTGGGTAGATTTTGACTGTCTTACTAGGGATTATCATATCTCTACAAAAAGAAACATAGGAACAGGTCACATCAGTAAGTTCATCCAAGTCATCACCACAGCTTTCTCTAAACATATTCCAGTCCGTGCTGTTGTATTACAATTTTATTAAATGTTTAATTTAGTTTGCAACAGTAAAAGTTGAGTACATTGAAGTTAGCATTTTAAGGTTAAGTTAGGAGAATGGTATCAACAGTTTCTGCCAGACCTGTTTTATGCTGATTGGATTAGCTTTAGGTGAGACTTTCACCATTTGTCTTTAATGGCTCTGGGATGGCTCGTGGAACCGTAGTTCCTGGCCAATATCAGCATTTGAATAGATACGCATATTCAATTGAAACTGGTAGCGCTCTCTGAATAGGGTGTGTTCCTACTCATTTACATGCTTTGTTTGAATTTGTCTCCACCTTCAAAAGTCCCTCCTCCTAAAATGCCTATAAGACACCTTGAACAATTATATACTTTAGATTATGTTGGATTCCTGCAGCCACGTACAACGGAGTTCTCAATAAAGAATAACTTCTGTTGAACGTGATCCCAACTGTCTCCTGGTCTCTGCTTTGAAGAAAGAAAAAAACTTTACAACAAAGCGGACGCAGTTTTGAAGATTTTTGTGCGGTGATTTAGGCTTTTTTCGACTTTGGTGCACAAGAATTCAGGTAAGTAAGTGTATGACTGTGTTACTGAGTATTCATTGTTTGCAATCGGTGTCCCTGTTAGGTGTAGCGGCGTTGCTCTTTTGGGTTTCGCTGGGCTGGGTTTTGTAGTGTTGTGGTGAAGGCGGCTAGAGCAGTTGTCTCGGGCGCACATCCGTGGTCTGGGGCGAGTCGCCAGTTTCTGGTTGCTTTTCCTGTCCATCGGCTTTGGTGCTTAATTGCCCACCGCCGGTAACTGCATGAAGAGCTAGGTTTTAGTTTAGGTAGGTAGTTTTTGGGGCCGAGTTAGCTAGAGGGACATGCTTTGCTTTTAGATCTTGGCCGTTGTGTGCGCTTTGAGTCATACACTTGCTGAGCTGTTTGGCGCATTTTGATAATAATGTCGATTGTGGAGGAATTTATTGCTTTTCCGTCGAATGAGGCGTTTGAGCAATGTACAAAGGAGCAGTTGCTGCAGTTAGCAGAATACTATCAAGTTGAGGTTAGTAGTAGTTCTAAAAAAATACAAATAAAAGGCAGTGTAAAGAGTAAATTGGTTGAACAGAAAATTTTGGTGGAAGAAAAACTGGCTGCTTCGTCTTTTGCGCATGTATCAATGGAGGGATTGAGTTTTGCAGAGAGGAAAGAACTTTTTATGTTGCAAATAAAATATGATAAATATAAAGTTCACGCAGCAATCGAGAAAGATTTGGCTGTGGAAAAGTTGCGTCAGCAAACTGAGCAAACGCGCTTGGATTTTGAACATCAACTCGAGATGATTCGTGAGGGTAAAATTACATCTCGACCTGGAGTGCATCCTGAGTTAGCGTTAGATCCTCAGCAGCCTAGCCTTGATTTTGATGTGTTGGGAAATTTGCGACTGGTGCCGAAGTTTTCGGAGAGCGATCCAGATTATTTTTTTCTGCTATTTGAAAGGGTAGCAGATGCGCGTAACTGGCCGGCCGCAGCTCGTGCTTTGATGCTTCAGTGCGTGTTAACTGGTAAAGCTCAAGAGGCCTATTCAGCAATAACCACGGCAGATAGTCAAGATTATGCAAAGGTGAAAGCTGCTGTGTTGAAGGTTTATGAACGCGTTCCAGAATATTACAGACAAAGATTTAGATCTTGGAAAAAAGGTCCAAAGCAGAGCCATCTAGAATTTGTGCGGGATTTAACGACTTACTTTTCACGATGGTGTGCGTCCGCTGAGGTTACTGATTTTGTGAGTTTATGTGAACTCGTTATATTGGAACAGTTTAAAGACTCAGTTCCTGAACGTGTTGCCACATATATCAGTGAGCAAAAGGCAAAGCTGCGCTGGCTGATGATTTTGTGTTGATACATAAACATGCGTTTGTTGAACACAGGGTTCCAACGAATTATATAGGTACTGGGATGAGTACAATGCTTGATGTTTCGTCTCGTACAAATAGAGTTTTTTAGTCCGACGGTGGTGGTTCACGTGAAGTGGATAAACGTTGCAACTATTGTCATAAACGCGGTCATTGGGAGGCTGATTGCTACATGCTTAAGTCTCATAAGACAAAATTTGTTCCAGGTTCTCATGTGAAAGGGGCAGGCTTGGCTGCGCCTGGGAATCTGACCACCGGAGATTCGGGTTACACTGTAAAGAGCTCATGTTCAGCTGCTATGAAATCATATTTGCCGTTTGTTAGAAGGGGTTATGTGAATATGGTTGGCAGTGAGGTAAAAGTGCCGGTGAATATTTTGAGGGACACAGGAGCATTTGATTCTTTTATTCAGGCAGGTGTGCTACCTTTATCCAAAGAGTCTGAAGTTGGCAGTTTTATTCCAGTTCGGGGAATGGGCTTGAATGTTTTGTCTGTACCATTACATAGAGTGGTTATTGATTGTGATTTGTTTCAGGGCGAAGCTGCGCTTGCTGTGCGCCCAGCGTTGCCAATTGAGGGAGTCTCTCTGATTCTCGGTAACAATCTGGCAGGTGCTCGGGTTTGGCCTGACGTTGTTCCGCCCATTGTTGTCGAGTCGGTGCCGCAGTTGAGGCAAGATCCTGATGAATGCCAACGGGATTTTCCTGAGGCATTTGCAGCCTGCGCTGTAACCCGTGCTATGGCGCGTACCAACACTGAGCATCAACCTGTTTTTCACACTGGCAAGTGTTTAAAGAAGTTGTCATTGCCTTTGGCCGATTTCCCTGTATCTATGTCCCATAGTGAGTTGGTGGTGGAACAGCAATCAGATCCTTCACTGACAGGGTTGTATGACCAAGTCAGGCCTGACGGGGAGGTCGAAGATAGCGCCTGTGGATATTTTCTGCAGAATTCTCTGTTGGTGAGAAAATGGACTTCGCACAGGGGTAACGTTGTTGGGGATCCTATCTTCCAGCTTGTTCTACCAACTAAGCTTAGGCAGTCCGTGTTAAAAATTGCACACAATGAGTCGGGACACTCGGGTGTAAAGAAGACATATGATCGTTTATTGAGACATTTTTTTTGGCCTTGTTTAAAAAGAGATGTTTCTTTCTATATTAAAACATGTCATACGTGTCAGCTGACGGACAAGCCTAACCAAGTTTTGAAACCTGCCCCACTGTATCCCATTCCTGCTGTTAGTGAGCCGTTCGAGCATTTGATTATCGACTGTGTTGGCCCTTTACCACGAGCAAAGTCTGGTGCTGTGTATTTATTAACGGTGATGTGTCAAAGCACCCGCTATCCAGCTGCATATCCGTTGCGTACGATTTCAGCTAAGTCAGTAGTCCGCGCTCTTTCTCAGTTTATTTCAATTTTTGGCATTCCAAAAAATATTTCAATCTGACCAAGGGTCAAACTTCTGTTCTCATGTGTTTGCACAAGTTTTAAAACAACTTCGAGTTCGACACAATCAAGCCTCGGCTTATCATGCACAGAGTCAGGGGGCGTTGGAACGCTTTCATCAGTCATTGAAATCACTTCTCCATTCATACTGCACTGAGCTGGGTAGGGATTGGGAAGAGGGGTTACCATGGTTAATGCTGTCGGCCAGAGAGGTAACGCAAGAAAGTCTTGGGTTTAGCCCAAATGAACTTGTATTTGCCCACACTGTTCGTGGTCCGTTGGCTGCACTGGCCGACCGTTGGAGGGAGGCAGAGCCTCCTAAGAACTTAATTGACTTTGTGAATGGTTTTCGCCATCAGTCTGTATACTGCAGGCAACCTGGCTAAAGAGAAGTTGGCTTCAACACAGGTGAAAATGAAGTCCTGGTATGATAGGAATACAGAGCGGAGGGTTTTTAGTCCAGGTGACCAGGTGCTTGCTTTGTTCCCTATTATCCAGTCGCCATTTCAAGCCAAGTTTGCAGGACCTTATATGGTGATGAAACAAGTGACAGAGCAAAATTATGTGATTGCTACACCGGATCGCAGGAAAAGCACACAGCTTTGTCATGTAAATTTGTTAAAACCCTATTATTCCCGCACGCCCCAGCCGTCGCTGTGTTGCGCTCCATCAGGTGTGGAAGGGTCTAGGTCAGATTGTGTGTCTGAGGAGATCACGTTGGGGGATTCTATTCCTGGGGAACAGGATTATGGCTGCGGTATGCCAGAGCAGCAATTGTGGATTGGGCGTTTTAAGAACTCTGAGGCCCTAGCTAATATGGAAAAGTTGTTGGCTCATTTGCCTGCGCAACGTTCAACAGAGTTAGCAGATCTTATACATAGTTTTCCATGTCTTTTTTCTGACACTCCTGGTCGTACACCTCTGGTTGAACACAATATTGACATTGGAGATGCAAAGCCAATTAGACAAAGGTTCTATCGTGTGAATGCTGAAAAACTTAAATGTTTAGATGCTGAAGTCACATACATGTTGGAAAATGGTATAGCAGAACCCAGCTCTTCCAGTTGGGCTTCTCCGTGTTTGCTTGTTCCCAAGGCAGATGGTACCCTGCGCTTTTGCTCTGACTTTCGCAAAGTAAATGCTGTCACTAAGCCAGATTCTTTTCCACTTCCAAGAATGGATGACTGCATTGACCAAGTGGGCTCTGCAAAATTTGTGAGTAAACTTGACTTATTGAAAGGATATTGGCAAGTTCCTTTGTCCAATCGTGCACGTGAGATTGCTGCTTTTGTTACACCAAGAGGCTTGTATTCTTATTCTGTGATGCCATTTGGGCTTCGGAATGCGCCTGCCACGTTCCAACGTCTCATGAATCATGTTATTCGTGATATGCAGGGCTGTGCAGTGTACTTGGATGATGTAGTACTATATTCAGACACCTGGGACGTTCATCATCAGCGTATGAGGGAGCTTTTTATTCATTTGGCAGAGGCAAGGCTCACAGTCAACCTCTCCAAGTGTGAGTTTGCGAGGGCGACAGTGACCTACCTTGGTCGAGTTGTGGGACAGGGGCATGTGCGTCCTGTTGGTGCAAAGGTTGAAGCGATTGAGCAGTTTCCAGCACCAACTACTAAAAAAGAGCTAATGCGTTTCCTCGGCCTTGTGGGTTACTACAGAAGCTTTTGTAGGAACTTATCTACTGTTGTGACACCTCTCACTAATTTGCTTAGAGAGAAAGAAAAGTTTGTGTGGTCTCCGGTGAGTCAAAGCGCCTTTTTGCAGGTTAAAACACTCCTTTGTAGTGCTCTTGTCCTGGCGGCACCACGTTTTGATCATCCCTTTAAGTTGTATGTGGATGCCAGTCAGGTCGGTGCTGGGGGTGTTTTGATGCAGGAGGATGACCGTGGTATTGACAAGCCTGTGAGTTTCTTCTCAAGAAAGTTCAACTCTTGTCAGCTAAATTACTCAGTGGTTGAGAAGGAAACCCTGGCTTTGATAATGGCGTTAAGACATTTTGATGTTTATGTTGGTGGTAGTGCTCCTGTTGTGGTCTTTACCGACCACAATCCTTTAATTTTTCTTAATTCGTTACAGTGTCCGAACCAGAGATTAATTAGGTGGGCCCTGTTCCTGCAATCGTATTGCCTGGATGTTCGTTACATTAAGGGGACTGACAACGTGGTGGCAGACGCGTTGTCTCGAGCTCCACAGGCATAATCTACGGTCTAAAGGCTTCCCTCCTGTTTTTCCCAAACTCTTAATTTGCTTCCTAGGTGCACGGGTTGCTGAACGAGGGAAGTGGTAAAGGGGGTGCTGATCTGTGGAACCGGAATAGGACTGATCATTGTCAAGTAAAAGGGGTTTGTTGATTTATGTAGTTTTGTTTAATAATCAACTTTTGATAGTTTCTCTTTTTTTAATCTCTTTATTGAATTATGAATTGAGTTGCTAGTCATATGTTGATGACGGGATTCCCTTGGGGACCCCGTTCTTATGGGGGGGTGGTGATGGTCTGTTGGTCTGGCCTGTTCCCTTGTGTCTGGTTTGTTCTGTGTTGCAGGGGGCGTGGTTATTGCTTGTCAGTGAGATTGGGGACACCTGGGCTACCACCATCATAAACCTACCACTCTCTTTGTTCCAGTGGAGCCCTTCTCTCCCGTGCACTAATTGTTTTGTTCATGCAACACGCAACAGTATACGTTCCATTCATCCAAACATGCACTTCATTTGACTGACCTTATTGATTTTCACACTTCATGGTTGTATTATGTTATGTTAGTTGTTGTATTAGTGTTTTTGTTTAGTTAATAAATGTAATTTTTTTGTGGTTTAAAACTGCGTCCTTCTATTTTTGTCATGGCTTTAGAGCCAGGTCATGACACCGCGCACTGCTACCGAGGATACTGGCTTAATAAAGCGTTTTTACTTGCATTTGTATCCTGCCTCGTGATTGTTACAGAACTCTCTGACCCCATCTTGGATGCAGCAAGTTCGATTGACTGGGACGAGTTCGCCTCTCGCAGTATCGCGAGAATGGACCAACAGGAGGAGAGCATCTCCAAAACAGGTCGGGCGGTCCAAGCTCTTGTGACGCAGGTGTCCGAGCTCACCCAGCAGCTACAACATCTAAGAGCTCCCACTGCGCCATCCACACCGCCCGTTCAGCCCATTCCACCAGAGTCGCAGAGTCATCGCGAGACACGCCTACCCACACCTGAGGGATATTCCGGTGAGACTGAATTTTGCAGAGCTTTTCTGACCCGATGCTCTATGCATTTTTCATTACAGCCACAAACATTCAGCGAGGAACGATCTAAAGTGGTGTTTGTTCTCACACTGCTTTCGGGCAAGGCGGCTCTTTGGGGAACGGCGGTGTGGGAGAACCAAGACCCATGCTTTGCCTCGTTCCAGGCACTCTTGGAGGAGATGAGGAGAGTTTTCGATCGCGCGGTGGCAGGTAGGGAGGCGGCCAGACTACTCGTCGATCTCCACCAGGGAGATTGCTCGGTGTCGGAATACTCCATCCAGTTATGCACCCTGGCCGCAGAGTGCCAATGGAACGAGGAGGCGCAGTGGGACAGATTCCTGCATGGGTTGGCTGACCGTGTCCAGAAAGAAATTTACATGCTGGATCTTCCTACAAGCTTGAATGGACTAATTGAGTTGGCACTGAGAGTCGATGCTCGGCTGAGCAGGATGAGTCGCTTCCATCGGAGTCTTCATTTTGGCAACGCAGAGGACTGCCGAGTCAGCAGCACGGACGCGGTCAGCCCCGTTTCAGATCCCGAACCCATGCAGGTGGGCAGAGCTTGGCTTTCCCGAGAGGAGAGAGAAAGGCGGAGGTCCCAGGGTCTTTGTTTATACTGCGGCAAAGCGGGCCATTTCATCAATTCTTGCCCGGTAAAAGACAGCGCCCAGTAGTAACTAGGAGGCTACTATCGGGTGGGATCTCCGCCAAGAAGACCTCATCATCTACACTCCTCTCGGTAAGACTGAGGTGGGCAACACACTCACAAGACACCAAGGCTTTACTGGACTCGGGGGCTTAAGGTAATTTTATGGACGCTAGACTTGCTCACCAACTTCAGCTCCCCATCTCACCACGCACAAGATTTCCGTCACTGCTCTTAATGGCCAGGAATTTCCCAGTATTTCTCACACCACTGAACCCATTTCACTCATTACATCTGGCAACCATACTGAGACAATAACTTTTCTCCTCATGGACTCACCACTCGCACCCATTGTACTTGGCCATCCCTGGCTCGCTCAACACAACCACAGAGTCGACTGGGGTCACAATTCTGTGTCTGCTTGGAGTAATAGGTGTCATGAGTCATGTCTAGTGTCTGCGTGTTCATCTGTACCTGTTTCTATGTTACAGGAGGAGGCAGTGAATTTATCTAACGTGCCAGAGGAGTACCAGGGCCTGAAGGAGGTGTTCAGTAAGTCCCACACTGCTTCTCTCCCTCCGCATCGTCCCTATGACTGTGCCATAGATTTAGTGCCAGGTGAGTCTCCGCCTAAGGGCAAGTTATATTAATTTTCTGTTCCAGAAAGGGAGGCTATGGAGAAATATATTTCTCCATAAAAAAGTGCCCACCGAGCCTGCCTGGAGTTGAGTCTTTTAGCAGACCTAATATATTCAAGATTCTTATGATTGGTCCAAACGATACAAGGTACCCCCGACCCTTCTAACCAATGACGCCACTCCTCCAACGTTAACTTGATGGCCAACAACTCTCTGTTACCAATGTCATAATTACGTTCGGCAGGTGATAAACTGTAGGACAAAAACGCGCAAGGGTGCATCTTGCCGTCTGTGGAAGAACGTTGGGAAAGTACTGCTCCTACCCCCACTTATGACGCGTCGACCTCCACCACGAACTGACGTGATGGATCAGGGGCAACAAGGATGGGAGCCGAAACAAAGTGACTTTTCATTTTAGCGAATACAGCCGAGGCTGTATCAGACCACCTGAACGTCGTTCTGGGGGAGGTCAAGGCAGTCAGAGGCGTGGCTAGTTGGCTGAAATTGTGAATAAAGCGCAGATAGAAATTGGCAAACCCCAGAAACCTCTGCATGGCCTTACGGGAATCTGGACTTGGCCAATCTATCACAGCCTTAACCTTGTCAGGATCCATACGCACTCCCTCAGACGAGACGATGTATCCTAGGAAGGGAACAGACTGTGCATGAAAGACGCATAACCACTCGAAGGCTGCATATTTCATCCCCTTGCCCAAATTACCTTCAGCCAAGGAGACAGCGGTGACTGTTGTAGACCACGTCTTTCGTTTACATGGCCTCCCGATGGATGTGGTCTCCGACAGGGGGTCCAAATTTGTGTCCAAATTCTGGAAAGAGTTCTGAAGGTCTTCGGGTTACCATCCCCAGAGCAATGGTCAGACCGAGCGAGCCAACCAAGATTTGGAGAGAGTGTTGTGATGTTTGGTGTCCAAAATTCCTTCATCCTGGAGCCAACAACTTTATATGGTTGAGTACGCTCATAACTCGTCACCAGTGTCATCCACGGGCCTCTCTTCATTTGAGTGTAGTCTAGGGTACCAGCCACCAATTATTTTGAGTCTGGATTCCGAAGTCGCGGTCCCCTCCTCTCACGCCTTCGTCCAGAGGTAGCACTGCACATGGACCAGAGCCCGTGAGACTCTGCTCCAGGTGAGGCGCGCACTAAGGCTAAGGCCGATCGCCACCGGTCAAGGCCTCCCGTATACGTTGTGGGTCAAAAAGTTTGGCTTTCTACCAAGAATATTCCGCTCTGTTCCGTGTTTAATAAGCTAGCTCCCAAATTCATCGGCCCGTTCACTGTCACCAAGATCATTAGTCCGGTGACAGTCCACCTCAAACTTCCTCCAGCGTACAGGAGAATTCATCCCGCCTTTCATGTCTCCAAATTGAAACCAGTTTTTTGTTCTCACCTTAATCCGCCGGCCCCGGTTTCCAACTTGTAGTCAGATCACCTGAGGCAAATCTTAATACCAGGTGTAAACCGGGCCTCTTAACCCCCTGAGGTCTACGGTATCGCCGGCGATACCAGCTCGCTTTTTTTTTATCAATGTAAAAGAAACTCATAAATACTCTGTTGACTTTGATTTTCCAAAGGAGTTTCATACATCAATCGATTCTGTTAAATGTGTATTATTTTTGTGTATTCTCACAATAAAAACAAAGTGTTGTGCTTTTTGACAAATAAAGAAAAATAAACACGAAGCGAGTTCTGCCTTCTCTCTGCCAGTGAAGTCCATTCTGAAACGCGTCCGAAATTGAACAATAACTCAGCGAATACTCAGTCAAACAGGCATACAGACACACAGGCATGAAGCTTGAATTCTCTTCTTTTAAATGAAGTAATTTATATAAAAAACAAATATTCTCATCTTGTGAAATCTGTATTAAAAGAGAGCGATTCCAGTCGAGCTCATCTCATCGTTTTAATCGGCCCCGCCCACGGAGAGCGCGCGCTATTCAAACGCAAATGACTGAGACGATCCCATACAAACTGTGAACGCCCACATATCAGCTCGAGAAAACACATCAAGTTTATTCAGATAAGTGTACTTGTCTACACTGTCTCGCAGCGCTGTGAGGAATAATAATAATAATGGAAAACTTACCTCAGAAGTGCTGGTATTTCGAGGAGCAACGGATGGAATAATGTAGTAGGTTTTTTTTTTTCATTCTCAAGTAAATCGCGTTTCTGTGTGAATGAATGAACGGCAGAGATGCGCTGTTTACCACAACTCGCAAAAAGACGGTTTAAATTTGAATTGTGTTTCTGTGTGTGAATGAATGATCTGCTTTTAGCAAACTATTTTGCTATACTGAGTAAAATCGATTGAAATATGTTGAAATAAAATGTATTTGTATAAGCAACGTATTAAACTGCAAATTAACATTTATATTCCTTATAATAAAAACGAAAGACCTATTTTACAGACAAATGAAAGACAACATTACGTTGATTAGTTTTGGATAGATTTCACATTTTTACTGTAAAATATCTGCCACCTCAAATAAGCTTTTGTTTGCCAATTTTTGCTAATATGTTAAATATAGTATGTTTTGTCAATGTAGGCTATATTCGAAGTAATGAATCCTTAACTTTGAAATATGTATGATAAAATGTATACTTTAGTTTTTACAAAGAAAGATTACACTTCAATTGTTGTTGTAATTGTAACCTTTTTAATAAAAAAATATATATTTACAAGGTAGATGTAAACAAATTTTAAAAGGTAAATATAAGCATTTTCTTTAAATAATTTGTATTGTGTTTTATTATTGACAAATTTGGGGAGAGGATACATATTCCAAAACTGAAAATACAGTATGAGAATTAACTGCACAATTAATAGACATGTTTTCCTTGGATATTATACAATTTGCAAGCAAAATTTGTGAAAAAAAATTAAATAAAAAATTGACATGCTTCCAACTGTG
Organism: Leuciscus idus; assembly: GCA_021554675.1. Lineage (NCBI taxonomy): Eukaryota > Metazoa > Chordata > Actinopteri > Cypriniformes > Leuciscidae > Leuciscus > Leuciscus idus. Next base: position 1,141,378 of record CM038623.1, read on the forward strand.
AACCAATTTGGTAGAATATATATATATATATATATATATATATATATAGCTCTTGCATTCTTTCTTGTGGCTATAGGTGACACACCTGAATGAATGGCTCATTAAGTATGCGGGCCCCATTGTGTGAACCACTACATATGCATGATGCTGTTGAATGGTTGACGCCCCTTGCGCATATTGCCTTTACAAACAAAAAGTGTTTTACAAGATTTAAATCAATGTATTGTGTTATGTGAATGATAAGGGCAGGATGATTTTCACATCATTTTGAAGAAAAAACTCTAGGCAAAGACATCAATTAGTCAAAAGTCTTATTGACACATATTTAGTATGTGTTTTGTGGCCTTATTTCAGAAACTTTAGTTTTTAGTTTTTTCAATAACCATGCATAAACATTATTCTCTCAAAAATACAAACATGTACATGCATGTTGCTCACATATTATGGTAGCCCTGTTTGTGCTAAATAGAGTGTAATTATACCTTTGCCATTAATATGTTTATAAGCAACTGAAAAAAGCACAAATGTCAGGGCATGTCAGAACATCTCAAGGACCCCAAAAACCCCTCAGACCTCAGAGGGTTAATGTCCCACATACTTGAGTATCTGCAGTGAGCAGTTTGGATCCATCTGTTTGTCAGAGAGCAGCTTGACTCCTGATTCTCCTGGGTGATTGTAGCTCAGATCCAGCACTCTCAGGTGTGATGGGTTTAAACTCAGAGCGGAAGACACATAACCACAGCCTTCCTCTGTCACCATACAGCCAGACAACCTACAGACACACACAGTCAGACTATCTACAAAAACACACATGACTGGCAGACTGTAAATAATCTCTTATATGTACATGTTTTAATTTCAGCAGACAAATATATACATTTATCAAGCCAGAAATTCTTCTTTACAATAAAACAAAAACATATACATCAATACAGAGACAGCATTATAACCCATTATGTCTGCCAATGGTCATGGAAATTCAAAACTCAAGCTTATACAGATGTGTTGTGTTTTCTCATTTTGACAGCAACTATGTACAAGAACAAGGGGAGCTATTACTTATAATTCTTAAAACATTGCTTTACAGACCATTTATGCTTCAAGAAAAGTCAGTGTGAATTGGTTTTATATAATCAGTAATTTTTTTTTCCATATTGAACAAATGTATTCTATCTGGGTTAGCTTTTCCATCACACATATAGTGTAATATGTCAATCCAATCATCAACTGTAAGTGGCTCTGGTTTTAGCCATTTCTTTGTAATTACTTTTTTACTGGCTGCCAGAATAATTAACATCAGTTTCTTGTTGATGTTATTCCACCCATCAAAAGAACTATTAGCCAGATATAATTATTCACACTTGAAGAAATCATCACCTCAAAAAAAGCTTCCAAATTTCCTTCAATCCCTTGCCAAAACTGGGTTAATTTCTGGCACTCCCCAAAAATATGAAAATGGTTAGATTCCCTTTTCCCGCATAATCTCAGCTAGCACCTGTCCCTTTGTATATTTTCTGTGTTGGTGTGATGAATCTCTCATATGTTCTTAAATACCTCAGTAACTGCAGCTGAGAGTTTGGGATTTTCAGTCCACCAGAGAGCAGCTTCACTCCTGAATCCTGCAGGTCATTGTTACTCAGGTCCAGCTCTCTCAGGTGTGAGGGGTTTGAACTCAGAGCTGAAGACACATAACCACAGCCTTCCTGTGTCACCATACAGCCAGACAACCTACAGACACACACAGTCAGATCATCTACAAAAACACACATCAACATTATGACCGGCAGACTGTAAATAATCTCTCATATGTTCTTAAATACCTCAGTATCTGCAGCTGACAGTTTGGGCTTTTCAGTCCATCAGAAATAATCTTCACTCCTGAATCCTGCAGGTCATTGTTACCCAGGTCCAGCTCTCTCAGGTGTGATGGGTTTGAACTCAGAGCTGAAGACACGTAACCACAGCCTTCCTCTGTCACCATACAGAGAGACAACCTACAGACACACACAGTCAGACCATCTACAAACACACATCAACATTATGACCGTCAGACTGCAAATAATTTCTCATATGTTCTTAAATACCTCAGTATCTGCAGCTGACAGTGTGGGCTTTTCAGTCCATCAGAAACAATCTTCACTCCTGAATCCTGCAGGTCATTGTTCGTCAGGTCGAGCTCTCTCAGGACACAGTTTGAGGATTGTAGAGCTGATGACACAATTTCACAATCCTGACCAGAGAGATTACAGCCAACAAGACTAGAAGAGAGTAAATACAGCACAATACGTTGGGATTCAGGGTGCTTTTCTTTAAAGGGGCAGCAGTAGCACCTTAAAAACTAGATTTTTTTTAATAAATAATTGGCAATACAAAGATAAAATAAAGTCAAATATTGTGAAATATGTGGTCGTTGAGGAGAAGTAGTCCACATTGGTGGATTAACAGGTTGACACTCACTGACCATAGGGTTCCCTTGTCCATAGCATAGCCTAGTTATTCCAAACTGAAGTAGTATTTATAACAAAAAAGTAAATATATACAAAAAAAACCCCAAAAACTAAATTTCAAGTAGATAAAGGATTGCCAAGATATAATGTAGATTGAATCTGTTTCACATGGAGTTGGGCCGTGAAGTCAAAGACTGTCACTTTCGGCTCTGACCACATCCCCAGGTGAAGTCACAGGTCCATTATCCCCAGAGGCCTCGAGTCTCCAACTTCAACCCTAGATGGGGTCAACTCAGAGTAACATTATATGTGATACTGAATTATAACATTCATAAAGTAATCCTATTTTAGTCAAAATACACTGTACGTCCTACAGTGGTCAAATAGAAAAAGCCACAATTTAAAAATAGCATTTACATTTCAAAATGCTCTCAGTCCACACTAGCGGTTTCCAAAAATTGTCTGTCTACTCTAAATCATCTAAAAATGTTTAAACCTTTTACAGCACCAGCATAAAACGACATAAAAGCTCAATAATATGGTGCCAGATCAAAATGCAAATTATTACCATATTTCCTGCCCTACAAGATATTTTTCAACATGGAAGAGCAACACTTGGAAGAGCATCTTGGTTCAGCAAAAAAGCTGTTTTTGCTGAACAAAAACACTGTCTCAGTATGGAGTAGAAACATTTGTTTTGAAATGTATACAGATTAATATGGTCGCAGCCTAAAACCGAGTAAACAAGTCATCCACTCCTCGAGGCATGGGTTTGTCTTCAAAAACAAAGCTGTAAAATGAGTGATCAATTCCTTGCCCTTAAGAGGTCATGACATGAGACATCAAGTTTTCCTAATTCTTTTGACATATAAGAGGTCTTTGTACCATTGAAACATCCTACAAGTTTCACAGCTTAAAACGTTCTCAGAACACACACAAAAAAAAAAAAGTATCCTTGTTAGGATATTGTGATGTTTTGTGACATCACATGGGCAAATACATTTGCATATGACTGCGTCTAGAGCAAGACATCAACAAATAGTTTTACATTATTGCACTATAGCCCACTGGCATCCCTCATTTTGACGCGTCCTGTTTAAACAGCTCGTTTGTGTCTCTGTACAGACTCCAGAAAGGCTCCAGCATTAAAAATCAAGCGTAGCATCAGTTCTGGCAGGTTACATTAGTCAAGCTTGACTCTCAGCTGATCCACATCTACCTATAGGAATACGATGCCTATCAATGTATACATATACAGTATAAGCTCCTTCAGTATTATCAGCACTAAATGGCGAAATTCGGCAGGCAAACTGCATCATCTCACAAGGAATCGGGAATTTAGCGAGAGGAATACGTTCCCCATAAGAATTTCACCTCAGATTCATTCAAGTTCGTGAACTTGAACACGCGAACTCGCTGCATTGATCTTAAGCTGCCTGATTTGGAAGTGACCTCAGTTTGCATTGCTTCTCGCATTGCTGCATTATTGACACATGACTCACTGAAGTTATACTGACTCAAGAACAAGTTCAGATTAGATCTGCACTCACCACATGAAGAAGGATATCAGAGCATCCACATCGCAGCTGGCCGTAATTCACTCTCCATTCATTTCTGAAAGACTTCACGAAGCTAAGCTAAAGTTCCTTTTTTAAGCTCTTAAGCTATCGGGATTTTGGCAACATGCTTGTTGCTAATGCTATCTGTGTTGCTTAGGCCTAAAAAATATAATTGATTATAAATGATTCTGTAGGGTATCGGACACGCTTGGTCTTTCTAGTTCTTGGAAACATGCCGTTCTTAAAGCTATTGTGTGTTGGAAATATGCTTGCTCTAAGGCTATCTTGTTATTGAAACACGCTTGTTTATTTATTTATTTTTATTTATTTTATTTGTTCTGCACGGATATCACATGGATACAGTACAAGGAGGGGAACGAAACCCAGTTGAGTTTATACAGAGTTCCACTCCACTTGCATGAATAAACAAAAAAATTATTTGTTCTTAAGGCTATCTGGTTGCTATTGGAAACATGTTTTTTTTAAAGGCTATCTACTTAGATGTTATTGAAACACGCTTGCTCTTAAGGCTATCTGTTTGTGTGAAGGATGTGAAGAATGTATTTTTGAAGAGAGTTCATTAAGCATGAGTGTGCAAGCTCAGGCTAAAATAATGCCTTACTAAAATAATCACTGACAGGCTGATGTTACAATGGCAAGAGATGGCCACAGATTCGAGCTTGTTTTGATTCATTTGTCTTTTTATTCATGCAGGTATATGTTCCCATTCATGCTTCTGTTAATATTTTTTTTTTTTTATGGAAAATTATTATTTTTGTTAAATATGTTGAACACTATTGATTTTGATTTATATGAAAAACATGAAAACTGTAAAATGTGTTGCAGTTGCGCGACTGAAGAGAGGCTGATGTTACAGTTGCGAGAGAAGGCCACAGATTCGAGCATGTTTTGATTCATTTGTGTTTTTATTCTTGCAGAAGAAAATCTGGCTTGAGCAATTTCTGTTGCCCAGTCTCGTTCATCAACCCACACAACGCAAAGCTAAATGAAGACCGGTCACGCGTGAGGCGCAGACGCGATCGAATGGAGGAAACATAAAAACTTACTCCGTCATCTTGGTCATACAGATAAGAGTAGGATTGTTCGAAACTAGGGAAGCACCGATACCATTTTTCCAGAACCGGTCCGATCCCAAATATTTCGGCCAATACCAATCCGATATCAGCACAGTTTTCTTTTTAATCAATGTAGAATTTCTATACCTCTGTTTGTTGAACTGATAATTACTCTTTTGTGTGTTAAAGCAACACCAAGTAACTTTTGCTCTCGGGGTCCCCCTACAGTTGGGAAACAGTATTGTCTTCTACTACTGTCGTAAAATCTGTCATGGTTACACCAGGGGATACACGTGAATTTGTTGACAAGCCGTTACCCCCGAACTCTGCAGAGTTCTCACGTCTTGGGCAGACTGCCTGCGTTGCGTGTAAAATGTCTTCATACCAGGTACAGTGGCATATATTTAAGCATGTCATATAAATATAATTTCATGGGTTTTATTTTTTCATCGAAAACTAGCATGTTAGCTTTTACTAGCTACCAGATTGATAATTCACTCCTCTACTAGCATTACTTGATTCATGAAGATAAATGGAGGACCAGATAGCTTCCGTAACATAGCCAGGCAGACAACAAATTCGAAAAACTAGAGATAGTATGCAAGCAATGTACTTACTAATCCAACAGCATGACGGCCAAGTCAGCATCAGTCGGGCACCCCTCCTCCTCCTTTAGCTCACACCAGCGAGCGAACGCTGGACCAATATTAATCCTCATCCGGTGAAGCAGTCGATTCTGTTCCCTACCGGAATTCCTGTTCCCTTTACGCAATCATACTACAAATCATGCGTAGTTGCCGAGTTACCATACGTTTCATCAGAACTGAATACGAGCAAGAAGCACAACTGGATGTACGGGAGGCCAAAAGGTTGAAAAATGATTGTATTTTTTCCTGATATTTAAGTGTTTTTTTTTATTGTTTTTAATTTTTATTAGAAGCGAGTTTTTCCCCATCTGTCAATTCAATCCAGATTACTTATTTTCAAATTTAAAACTTTATTACCGATTTCAATGTAATGTTTATTAAGACTTTGATTTATTAAGGTTTATTAAGGCTTTGACGCATACGCTGTCAGCAGACACGGCTCGTTGAGGGGGAACAGGAATTCCGGTAGGGAACAGAATCGACTGCTTCACCGGCCTTTGATTTTGTCACTCTCCCTTTTTCTCTTCCTAGTCTCCTCTGACAAACCTTTGCCTTCTTCGGTTTCGTTGCTGCTTCGGCCATGACAACAACATACCTACGCTATATCACACACTATACGTCCGAATTTGTGGAAATGGGGGGTGGGGGAAGTGAGGTATGCCGTAAAGCAGTCGAATTTTGTAGTTCTTTTTGTGCTCGGGTTACTACCTGAAGTTCCATAGTGCCAGTAAAAGTGATACAGACCCCGTCAGGCTATGGCAGACGTGTCATTCAACCTATTGTAAGTCGATGTACCATCGAAAAATGAAATTTTTGACGGAACAAGAAAGGCTATTAATAATCTTTCATTACACAAAAGTATTATAATATGAAAGGCTGAATACAGAGCGGCACAAAGCGATTATGCGTATCCCATGCGCAGAATGATGCGCTTGAAGCAACATGGAGTCACAGCGCTTCACATTGAAAACCTCAAAGCAAAAAGGGAAGAGATTTGATGCGTAGTTCCGGTATTATATGAATGCAATAGTTTATTGAGCCTTTTCTTTTTAACAGTTTAAAATTTTCAGTTACTGTGAGCGTGAACAGAGCCGATCAGCCCTATATGTGTCAAAGCGCATCAACTAAAGTTTACAACATCGATGAGAGAAACCCAGCTGGGCAGTGCATCTTTTGGTCTTTCTGTTTTTCTGTCTTGCTTACAACACCGGCCACTTCCAGGGCTGTGTTCTGTGACTTTGTGCCTCACAAAAAAAGTGAGAGTGAAATACAACTATTTATTACGTTTGATAAACGGCAAAGGGCAACGGTGTTTGTTTATAAACTGCAGCTCGGAAAAGATAACCGTGTTGCGTGTTAACATGCGTTCATATGCGTGTGCATGAACTGAAACAAGCACTTTCCAGCAAAATATCTGTAGGGACAAAAGTCGCCCCCCGGTGGCTGGTCTCAGTATAGGTCATAAACCCAGAGTCTCGATCACCCCCCGGTGGCTGGTCCCAGTATCGGTCATAAACCCAGAGTCTTGATCGCTGGTCCCAGTATAAAGGAGGGAGGATTGTGGTGGGAGCACTGGGTGTCAGGTGTGACTGAGTGACAATGGCTAATGGTTTACATGGCTAATGGGTCAGGTATGAGGGCCCCTTAACAGAATTTTGCTTAGGGCCCCAGGGAGTTCAGGATCGGCTCTGCGCGTGAAGAACAAGTATAGCGCTCTCTACTCCAGTGTGGTGATCTAAAAGACACCTGGGAGAAAGTTACATGAACAGCAATAAACTCCAAAAAGATAAAGTCATTTAATGCAAAACCATAGACCTTTCTCTACAGATCAAGTATTACAATAGTAACATTGAATCATCTTGGAGAGAGTTTCATCATGTTGACTGCCGTAACCAAATGCGACGCGCTGTTTGAGTGCTGAATGGAGAATGACTGACAGCCGCAGCAGAGGGAAGCACTTACTTGAATTTAACGACTTCAATATTAATTTCTACGTCACATTAAACAATAGAGTGGCTTTAGAACACTTATAGTCCACGAAAAGTTGACGGTTCTTTATAATGTTTTTTGTGGCTTTTGTGAGGCTTAACAATAGGGGTGTGCAATATGATGATATTTTATTGTGAACAATTAAAATGTCTCCATGATTCACTTTTTTTGGAAATATCGTTGTATCGTGCTACAGTGCACGTTCTATCAGATGCAGTTCTATGGCTTTTCAACTACGTAACAACATGCAATGCGAGGCGCGCTAGATGTCGGTGTGTTAACAGGATCATAAACTTGCTCGTGAGATTTAGCAACGCAGGGACAATGGATGAAAACACACAGGAGTTGATCCCTAAAAAAAATTCAACATCGGTAATATGGAAATGGTTTGGATCATCCAGAACAGACACGGCGCAAACAACAGTAATTTGCAAATGTTGCAATAATCATTCGCACGTCGGATGGCAACACAACAAATCTTTTTAACCACCTCAAAAGAAAACACCCTAAAGAATATGCTGACAGTCAAATTGTGAGTGGACCCCACACGAGTGCATCAGGTACATCCACGCAGCAGCCAGAGGCAAACATTACAAGGCTTAAACAAACAACTCTAACGAAGGAGGTATTTGAGAAGGGAACTCCGTATAACAGGACAAGTAAGCACTGGAAAGATGTAACTGATGCAGTGACATTTTACCTTGCCAAGGATATGATCCCCATAAAAACTGTGGAAAACGAGGAGTTCAAAAGAAAATTCCCAGCCGCAAATATTTTTCTGCCATGGCCATTCCACGGCTGTATTCCGAATGCCGCAACAAGATGGAACTCAAAGTTCAAAACGTTAATTCTTTTGCCACAACAGCTGATTTATGGTCTTGCCGCACTTCAGAACCATATTTAAGTCTGACAATTAATTTCATTGATGACTGGAAGTTGTGCAGTGCATGTCTAGAAACAACATACTTCCCCCAAGACCACACGGGAGACAAGGTCATAGGACAAGGCCTTAGGGAAGCGCTTGAATGTGCTTAACATGGTGAGGGCCTTGGAGCTCAACAGTTGGACACGTCTGCAGTGCTTTGGGCACAGACTTCACCTAGCTATTGGTGAGTGAAACTAAAAATAAAATATTGTCACTTGTATTTAGACGTTTATTTGTAATACTAAATATTTACTAATTAGGGTACATTAGGAACACTGAACAGAGTAAAATGATGAGACAAGTTTACAATATAAATTGGATTATTATATTTAAATGTTTTGTATATGAAAAAAATATATGGTATTGTAGCACAATTTGTTTGGTTTCAATAAAATATTACAATTGAAAAATATAAACTTTTGTGAATTAAAATTTAATTAAATTATTTATTTTTGATATGATATCATAATCTATGATATTTCTTTTTTATTTTAGAAAAAAGTGCCAAAGACCCTCGAGTTGAACGCATAACATTGTCAGCAGCCATGTCACCCTGTAGCCCAAGACTGGTTGCCCACTGAAGCTAAGCAGGGCTGAGCCTGGTTAGTACCTGGATGGGAGACCTCCTGAGAAAAACAGGTTGCTGCTGGCAGAGGTGTTAGTGAGGCCAGCAGGGGGTGCTCATCCTGTGGTCTGTGTGGGTCCTAATGCCCCAGTATAGTGACAGGGACACTATACTGTCAAAGAGCACCGTCCTTCGGATGAGACGTAAAACCGAGGTCCTGACTCTCTGTGGTCATTAAAAATCCCAGGATGTCTTTCGAAAGAGTAGGGGTGTAACCCCGGCATCCTGGCCAAATTTGCCCCTGGCCTCTGTCGATCATGGCCTCCTAATCATCCCCATATACTGATTGGCTTCATCACTGTCTCCTCTCCACCAGTAAGCTGGTGTGTGGTGGGCGTTCTGGCGCAATATGGCTGCCGTCGCATCATCCAAGTGGATGCTGCACATTGGTGGTGGTTGAGGAGATTCCCCCTTCTATGTAAAGCGCTTTGAGTGCCGAGAAAAGCGCTATATAAATGTAATGAATTATTATTATTATTATTATTATCTATCTGCAAGAAAGTCGTCAGTACATTCTCTTTCAGTTGGAAGAAAAAGAGGGAATTAAATAATGCTCAAACTGAGCTGAAACTACCTCAACAGAAACCCATCACTGAATCCCCTACACGATGGGGTTCAAGACTCAACATGATTGAGAGAGTGCTTGACCAGGAAAAGGCCATTTCGCAGGTCCTGAAGGCAGACCGGAAGGCGAGGCATTTTGGTCCCATTATGGCAAGACATTGACGTGATAGAGTCTGTGAAAAAGGAGTCCACTGAGAGACTTTACTGATGCACTCTCCGCTGAGGACTATGTGAGTGTGTCCTACGTAAAGCCAGTGCTTTACCTGTTGAAAGTCAACATATTGAGCCTGAATGATGATGACACTGAACTAACAAAAACAATGAAGAAAACAATTCTCAATAACCTTACTGACAAATATCAGGATCCCACCACTGATGACCTGTTGGATATGGCTTCGCTTGTTGATCCCAGGTTCAAAACCCAATACATTGACAGCGACAAGATAGAGGGAATACAAGTCAGAGCTGTATCTGAGCTGGAGTCTTTGCTGACCATACATTATCCAGCAGCATCAGTTCAACTTCAACAGCCTACATCTGCCTCCACATCACAGAGCCCTGACGCAGAACAAACACCACACAAGAAAGTAAAGAAATCACTTGCCAGCTTTTTGAAAACCTCAGGGGGTGCAAGTACATCTGCAGTTCCAAGATCATCTTCCTTATCTCTAAAAGAGGCAATAGAAGGGGAATTGAAGGGATACTTGTCCACACCGAATGCAGAAAATGAGGTGAATCCCTAGGAATGGTGGAAAGTCCATGAGGCAAACTTTCCAAGAGTAAGCCAACTTGCAAGAAAGTACTTGTGCATTCCAGCAACAAGTGCTCCCTCAGAAAGAGCTTTTAGCACCAGTGGCAATATTGTCACATGCCAAAGGGCAACTCTCAAGCCAGATAAGTCAATCAAATGGTTTTCCTCTCTAAAAATTTGTGATTGGGATCAGTCATACTTTACGTTCTTAGGATATAAACTTGTACGAATGTTAAAGGTTTGTTCTAAAGCTGCTAAGTTTAAAAGACTCAGGATTCAGAAATATGTTTGCACCTTTGGTTGATTGTTTTGGTTCTGAATCACATTGCACTTTAAAAAAAAATACTTAAGAGATTATAAAAGGTAGTTTAAATTTTATATTTGAGTTTTCTTTATTAAGCTATTTACTGTGTTGTGTTTTACCTTTTGCAGAAAAAAATTATTTGGGGATTTATGCTACAGTCTCTGACTGTAATTACATTTATAACTAGACCAAGTTAATATTTTTTATTTAAAACATTTTATTTAACCTTTTTAAAATAAGATTACATTTTGAACTTGTTTTTGCTGCGTCTGTTTGTGTATCTATATTTCATGCTAGATGCTACCTCAAAAAAATAGAAAGAGAAAAACAATGCTGACATGGGTTTTGCTCAGGGTGACTTTTACAGCTGTTGCCAATGTTAGATTTTTTTTTAAACAATGTTCATTTTGTGATGAGAAGTCTGAAGATTGATTGTAATGCAAGTCCTGTTGAATGAGTATGAGTTGAATGTCGAAAACGTACTTTGACATAGTCTGTCATTTTTTATGTTTTGTTACCTTGTAGGGCTATATTTTTTTAATGAGGATATAAGTTTGCCTGTATTGTGGCTCAGTAATTTGCAAAATAGTCTTAAAAAGCAACATGAAAAAGAATCGTGATAAAATCGTGAATCGTGATTTTTTTCTGAAAAAATCGTGATATGATATTTTTTCCATATCGCCCACCCCTACTTAACAATAACACAGAATAATTTATGCACAATATCGGATTTGGATCTCTTCTGACCGATACCTGATCGGCAAATAATGGCAGTATCAGAGCCGATACCAATACTGAGTATTGGATCAGTGCATCTCTATTCTGAACTGCTAAGTATTTAAATTCATTTGTGTACACTCAAAATAAAACAGAACATTGTGGCTTTGTAAAATAAATAAAAGAAACAGGATGTGTTTTCTGTCATCTCAGTTTCCTTCCTGTCAACTTGTTTGTGGAGCGCTTCACAAAAATAAACCAAACTCAGCAGAACACTGTCACAGTTTTTTCTTTTGTTTTGTTAATCTGTTGATTATTTAAGTCAAATATATTTAACATATTTATTCCTTTTATACAGGCCTATAGACTACGATTTTATGAAAACAAATTATTATTTTAATTTTAAATGTAACTCCATTCTCCTTAAATCATCCTGGCGACCCAGGGTTTGAAAACCTGTGCTCTAGGAAACTGAGTTTGGCTCCCCTAGTATAAGTGAACCTCAGGGAATATAATAAATAATGTAAAAACTCCATGTCATGACCCCTGTAAAGATGTAAGATGCATTATTAAAAAGGATTCTTTAGCTATTAATGATTAAACACTCACAGAGCTTTTCTGCAGTTAACCACAGCTGGTACCAGTCTTCTTCTACCCTCAGCTGATGTGTTGTATTTCATGGTGTTCAGCTCATCCAGCGCCTCCTCTGAGATCTGAAGCATATAGGAGATTGTAGAGCAGTGAGGCGGAGAGAGTTCCTCCTCTGAGTGTTTGTCTGATTTCACAAACTCCTGAATCTCTCTGGACAGAGTCTGATCTTTCACTTCCAGCAGACAGAGGAACAGATTGATGGATTGATCAGCTGAGAGATGATTAATATTCCACTTATCTTTGATAATGTCTTTAATGTCCTGTGTGGTTCTCCTGATGTTCTCTGAGCTGTTTTCTGTGTGTGTCAGTAGATCCTGTAAGAGTCTCTGATTGGACTCCAGTGAGACGCCCAGCAGGAACCGCAGGAACAGATCCAGCCGTCCATTCTCACTCTTGAGGGCTTTATTTACTGCTGATGTTAGTAGATCACACAGAGAGACTTCATCAGACCTGAATTCATCCAGAAGCTGCAGTGGTTCCTTGTTCTTCATTAAATAGCAGTAAAACACATAGAAAGCAGCGAGAAACTCCTGAACGCTCAGATGAATGAAGCTGTAGACTTTCCTCTGATGAATCACAGATTCCTGCTTAAAGATCTCAGTGCAAATCCCAGAATGCACTGAGGCGTCAGTGACGTCTATGCCGCTCTCAATCAGGTCCTCCTCATAGAACATCACATTGCCCTTCATCAGCTGATGGAAAGCCACTTCAGCAAGTTTCACAGTCACTTCTCTGTTGGACTGCAGGAGTTTCTCTGGATCTCTCTCTTCATACTTCTGATTCCTCATGTTGATCTGAATCAGCAGGAAGTGGATGTACATTTCAGTCAGAGTTTGAGGGATTTCTGCACTCAGATCTTCTTCCAGGAGCTTCTGAAGCACAGTGGAGGAGATCCAGCAGAAGACGGGTATGTGGCACATGATGTGGAGGCTTCTTGCTCTTCTGATGTGTGAGATGATTCTGCTGGCTTGATGCTCGTCACTGATTCTCTTCCTGAAATATTCCTCCTTCTGAGGCTCATTGAATCCCTGAATCTCTGTCAGACGGTGAATGTATTTGGAGGGGATCTGATTGGCTGCTGCTGGTCTGGAGGTGATCCAGATGAGAGCCGAGGGAAGCAGATCTCCTTTCATGAGCTTTGACATCAACACACCCACTGATGAAGTCTCAGTCACATCAGAAACTTCCTGAGCGTCTGAAAACATCAGTGTGATTCTGCTTTCATCCAGACCATCAAAGATGAACACAACTTTACACTCCTCATAAATCTTTGAGTCCAGATCTTGAAGTTCAGGATGAAAGTCCAGCAGAAGTCTGTGAAGACTGTACTGATGATCTCGGATCAAGTTCAGCTCTCGAAATGGAAGCACAAACATGAAATCTACATCCTGATTGTCTTTTCCCTCGGCCCAGTCCAGAATGAACTTCTGCACAGAGACGGTTTTCCCGATTCCAGCGATGCCTTTAGTAAGAACAGTCTTGATCTGCTCTTTCTCCTCGTGTCCTGGTTCAGGAGAGGCTTTAAAGATGTCATTGCAGTAGATTGGAGTGTCTTGAGAGTGTTGTGTTCTGGCTGTTTTCTCCATCTGTAAAACCTCATGTTCTTCATTCACTCCTTCTCTCTCTCCCTCTATGATGTAGAGCTGTGTGTAGATCCTGTTCAGGAGGGTTTCATTCTCTTGGAGTTTCAGTCCCTCAAATAATCTCTCATACTTGTTCTTCATGCTGGCTTTGTGTCTGTGTTTGACTCTCTGTAGTTCATCATTCACTGGTTGAGGAGAATCCTGGTCTCCAGTCTGATCATCTATATTCACACTGCTGACACAACAAAATAGAACAGATAAAAAACAATAAAGGAAAAATAAAGGTTTTGATGTATAAAATAATGTCAACACAAATGTCAAATCTTGTATTTTCTGTACAATAAATCTCTTTCATTTCAGTTTCGTTTTGTTTAACACTTTTTACAATGCGCATTTTTCCAATGCAGTTTCACAGTGAGCAGCTCAAAGTGACAAACTCACTCACTTTTTGAAGCCGGCAATAGTAAAGCAAGAATTTCAAAAATAAGAGTCCTGGTGTTTTTAAAATCCCATATTATGGATAAAGTTTTTCTGGTAAATTTTAGTTACATGTTCTATTAAATGTAGGGCTATTTATAATGAATAAATACAGTTTGAATTAGAAATATTTAAAAACTTTGTGTAATCTTTCTATTCTAAATGTCTTCTTGTATCCATTTATTAAAGAAAAACACATTATTTGACATTTACATGCATTTATTAAATTTTCATTTTGCCCCTTTTAATGTGCTCCTAAACTTTTCAACTTTGAGCAAATGTGCTTCTTGGGAAGAAAGTAAGCATCAAATCCTGGCTTTTTTGTTTTTGACATGTTTACACTGACCTAGGGTCAGAGGTCACTTCTTCATCACTGAATTCATGAGGATTCGTCGCTCCGTCACTCTTCATAGACACATAGTTGGATTCTGCATATGAGATACTGAGAAAACAGAAATAATTCTTCCTTTAGTTCTGTCTGCAGTTTCATTTATAAAAAGTAGGGCTGCAACAATGCATTTGATTATCGATTATTTGCGTCTGTGCATTGTGCGCAGAAACCATCAGCCTTTACAGTAGTGAACAACACATTTCTATGGACAAAATACATATGTAAAACAGTGAAGGCCACATAGTGATCTTCTGCGGGAAAGGTGCATGATCTATCTGTCTGAAACATGAAAATGCTTTATATTTATAAGCTCTTTAAACCATGGGCGTAGCCTGGCCCCCATAACGTCTTAAAGGTTTTACTAAAGATTTTTAAAATAACAATATTTCCAACTCAAAAGTAAATATGTATATAATGTAGTTATTTTCATACATTTTAAATTTTTATTTTGTAAATAAATGAATAAATCAAATCAAACTTGCTAATGCCTCCATCACTCTCATTTGCCAGTTGTCGTTTGACGAATCTGCATTTTGGCGGATAATAGCCTATGGCAGAGCCATGCGACATATATCTACAAAAAGATTGGTCTGTGCGATGAATAAATGTACCACTGTAGCACGCGTGCGATACAGTTTTGTAAACTCCGTTACTTGTGTTTGTTTTCAGACATGATAACAACAGTCGTTTTATACTTACGCAATATCACGATTTTTGATCGTGGATGATTTAATGTCTCCGCGATCTGCTTTTGAAGAAATATGGTAGTATCGTGCTTACAAAATACAAAACTGTAAAACTCGACGTACATTCACATCACATGTTAATGCAGAGGTAGAGTTACACTCACAAGACACTGCACTTATTCGCAATCACAAAAGCTCATTATTTGCTGATGCTTTAAAGCTTTGCCGGGTAAACATTTCATTGGCGTTCTGTTCTGACGTGATGCACTTTTTCTGAGCGTGTACGCCCGAAGCACTGCCAAATACACACGAGGGTTACATAAACACAGTTGGTTATGTCTAAAGTGAACGAAAACAGTTCGAGTTAACTGATGTCTGTTTCTAGATGCGTGCAGGAGCCTGTTTCAATAAGGAGGTTCAACCAACTCTGAGTTAAAACTTAACCCTCTGGGGTCTGAGCTGTTTTCTGGGCCCTGGAGGTGTTCTGACATGCTCTGACATTTGTGGTTATTTCTGTTACTTGTGACATTTTCATGGCTAAAGTCTGATTACACTGTATTCAGCACAAACTCTGTTACAATAATATATCAGCAGCATGTGTGTAAAAGTTTGTAGTTTTTAGATAATGACATTTATGCGTGGTTTGTGAAAATACAAAAAAAAATTCCCACTGAAATAAGGCCATGAAACCCATACTGATTATTTCTTCACAAGACTTTTGAAAATTGTATGACGTAGCCTAGAATATTTGCTCTGACTGCTCATTCAGAGAAGACAATATATTGATTTAAATTTTTTACGACGTGTTTTGTGTGATAAAGCTTTATGCGGGAGGGGCAGATCACCTCATTAATATGTAAGCTTTTCACACCTGAGAAAGACAAAGACACTCCCTAATGGCCCTATTAGGAGCTATCAGACCCTGCCATTCTGACCAACCTTGCACAAAGAATGAGGAGATTTAAAAAAGAATGGCTTTTAGATTGTTTGGATTTATTTACAACACAACACAATCCAAAAATACAAATGACAAAAGAGCACATTGAAAACAATGATCCAAAGAAAGAGACCTTTGTGCCATTCCTAAAAACATTGTACATACCTTTCATTTCCAAGGTGTTTGATTTTCACTTTACCATGTTCATGTACAGAGACTAATGTGAATGTTTAAGTCAGCAGGACTCAGTGGCATCTGGGCCCTGAAAAAAAAAAAAAAGTGAACATACTGATATCAAGAGAAAGGCCTGCACGATTTTGGGAATACATTTTAGATTTTTCTGGTTAAAATTGCTTTTTAAAATTCACAGAATACACACACACACACAGAAATGTTTCCAACAATATATAATATAATGAACACCAGGTTTGTTGTGCCTTGTAGGCATAGGCTATGCACAGTGCTGCATAAAATAATAACAATAACCTATAGCAGCATTTAAATCTTCCAAAAGATTTCAGTAACAACTAAGCTAGAGAAAAATATATTGATTATCATATGTTACTTCAAATGTTTCCATTCGTTATGATGATATGAAATGAGATAATAGTAAAAACATGAAGCCGTTTGGTGCGTTTTGCTTTTCAAACGATCCAAAATATGATACATTCAAATGCGATCGCGCTCAAATATAAAACATTATGGTTACCATATACATATCTACGTTTGAGCAGATATCCACAGTAACAGTAAACACGGGTCTAAATATTATAATATTCACCATATATCTAGCAACAGTTCAACTGCAATGTGAAATTTATGCAACAATAACAAACTAATATGTAAGAATTTCTTACCTTACATCTTTCTTGTCTTCAGATCGCGTTCTTCTTCTTCTGGGGTAAAGCCAATGTAAGCTCACGGCGCGTCTTTCAAACTCGACGAAAAAGCAGAGACTTGTGAAGTGTTTTGTTTTTGAGGTAATGAGCGCGTTCGCGTTCCATGTGGAGATTTGCATGTGAATATCTTTTGTGTGAGTGGGCGTGGTCAAATTAAAAATAATTAGGAAGCGTTTGAGAAGCTGGACATCTTGTTGGTTTTATACAAATTACTTAAACAGAGAATATTTGTTTTCAGTTTGAATCCGATCATTTAAAAGTACACACTTAAATGTTTATAAAGGTATATGGCTCATAAATGTGTGACAAGTATTCGCTGAGTTTTGTTTCAGTTTATAGACGTGCTCAAGAAAAAAAAGTTCACCACGACGGAGAGGCAGAACGCACACCCTGTTTATTTTCTTTATTTTACAAAAGCACAATGTTTTGATTTGATTGTAAGTGGACACATACAAAAGTAGAAATATCACAGATTCTTTTTTTATATTTATTTTTTCTGTATAACCATAAATGACGGAGTAATTTAAGTTTAAAGTGCTACAATGTGAAGAAAATCCAGCAGAACGCGCCGGACCGTTTTTCGACCTCAGAGGGTTAGACTCTGAGTTAAGCGTGTGCACCATGACTGTGAAAAGCCATGATCAATGGAGCTCCGAAATTATGATTCACCATGGCAACAGAACTCGACAAAAAGACGTCCACATACTTCCGAGTCTATACACAAGTATAATTAAAACATCAGGGCTCGTATTCTTAAAGCTTCTAAGAATCCTCTCAGAAAACTCCGCTGGAGTCTTAGCTTAACCCCCTGAGGTCTACGGTATCGCCGGCGATACCAGCTCGCTTTTTTTTTATCAATGTAAAAGAAACTCATAAATACTCTGTTGACTTTGATTTTCCATAGGAGTTTCATACATCAATCGATTCTGTTAAATGTGTATTATTTTTGTGTATACTCACAATAAAAACAAAGTGATGTGAAGTCCATTCTGAAACGCGTCCGAAAATGAACAATAACTCAGCGAATACTCAGTCAAACAGGCATACAGACACACAGGCATGAAGCTTGAATTCTCTTCTTTTAAATGAAGTAATTTATATAAAAAACAAATATTCTCATCTTGTGAAATCTGTATTAAAAGAGAGCGATTCCAGTCGAGCTCATCTCATCTCATTACGTTATAATCTGCCCCGCCCACGGAGAGCGCGCGCTATTCAAACGCAAATGACTGAGACGATCCCATACAAACTGTGAACGCCCACATATCAGCTCGAGAAAACACATCAAGTTTATTCAGATCAGTGTACTTGTCTACACTGTCTCGCAGCGCTGTGAGGAATAATAATAATGGAAAACTTACCTCAGAAGTGCTGGTATTTCGAGGAGCAACGGATGGAATAATGTAGTAAGTTTTTTTTTTTCATTCTCAAGTAAATCGCGTTTCTGTGTGAATGAATGAACGGCAGAGATGCGCTGTTTACCACAACTCGCAAAAAGACGGTTTAAATTTGAATTGCGTTTCTGTGTGTGAATAAATGATCTGCTTTTAGCAAACTATTTTGCTATACTGAGTAAAATCGATTGAAATATGTTGAAATAAAATGTATTTGTATAAGCAACGTATTAACCCTCTGGGGACCAAAAACGCGCCCGCGCGTTTTGCTCGGTTTTTTTTTTTAGCAATGAAAATAAACACTAAATGCTCTGTTAATTTTGATCTTTCATTTTCGTGTAATACATCAATCGATCCTGTTCAGTTTCTATTTTTTTTCTGTATACTCACAATAAAAATAAAGTGTTTTGCTTTTTGGCAAATAAAGAAAAATTAACATGATGCGATTTCTGCCTTCTCTCTGTCAGTAAACTCCCATTTGAAACGCGTTCGAAAATTATCTATAACTCCGCGAAAATTCTGTCAAACAGGCAAACAGACCCACGGGCATAAAGCTTGAGATCGCATCTTTTAAATGAAGTCATTTATATAAAAAACAAATATTCTTAGTTTCTGTAATCTGTATACAAAGAGAGCGACTCCAGTCGACCTCATTACGAGATGATTCACAGTAATGTGACCACTCCCCGGAGAGCGCGTGCTTTTCAAATGCAAATTCCGAGAACCATTTCAGATCTGTGAAACGCCCACATCAGCTGTAAACAAAGCGCGTCGCGAGTGAGACATTATAGCCTTTATGGAGAAAAGTTTCCACAGTGCTGATGAGGAGAAATATCTCCTGATATGAGCAGCAGATCGCGCTGAGGAGTGAGGTAGGCTGTTTTCTTTTCTCAAGTGTGGAATAACGTTGTGGAATAACGTTATGGAATAACGTTAGTGTAGGCCTATGTAAACCGCAAAAAGATGAATCGCATTTCTATAATATGACTCGCGTTTCTGTGAGATGAATGAAGGGTACATATTTGTAAAGAGTGTTTAGCCTAAATATGAATCGCGCGTCTGTGTGTGAAAGAATAAACTGCTTTGCTATAGCCTACTGAGATTAGTAAAATCGACTGGAATATGTTGAAATAAAATGTATTTGTATAAGCAACGTAAATTAACATTTATATGCCCTGATATTTCAATAAAACAACGTTAGTCAGGCGTTAGTCACACTATTTTTGTCAAAAATAAAGTCATAGACTAAGATGTTAGATGTTCCATTGTTGGCTATATTCAAACTAATGAATACATATGATAAAATGTAGGCCTATAATCTTTTTTTTCTTTCTTTCTTTTTTTTACAAAGAAAGAGTACACTTGAAATATTGTTGAAATTGTAATTAGTG
This sequence comes from Leuciscus idus, assembly GCA_021554675.1. Lineage (NCBI taxonomy): Eukaryota > Metazoa > Chordata > Actinopteri > Cypriniformes > Leuciscidae > Leuciscus > Leuciscus idus. Next base: position 1,161,391 of record CM038623.1, read on the forward strand.
GTGCTTTTTCAAAGCACCACTAGTGTTATTGTCACTCATACTTATTATTAGTGGTGCTTTTTCAAAGCAACACTAGTGTTATTGTCACTCATACTTATTATTCTTTTTATTAGTGGTGCTTTTTCAAAGCAACACTAGTGTTATTGTCACTCATACTTATTATTCTTCTTATTTTTTTTATTATTATTATTCTGCCAAAAGTTTGGCGCGTAATGCGCCCCGCACCGTTTGTCACAGACCCCTGAGTGAGGTGTCAAATCGAGCGGCTCATTGAGGAGAGGTGTGCTATATCTTTTCTAAGCGATCGGGTGTACGATGTTTGCACAGCGAACGAAAAAGCGGCCAAAAAAGTCCCATTGACTTAACATGGGGAGTTCTAAAAACATTTGAATCCCAACTGCCGTTTTCACACACACCACTCTAAAGGGCCTGACACCCCTGCGTTTCTCTCCCTCTCTCTCTCCCTCAGAGGATTTATATTATCAAGCAGCCAATAAGTAATGGCCTAAAATCTTCATAGCCACACCCTAGCAACCAGTTACAGCACCCTAGCAACCACTCTGAGCTCCCTAGCAACCACCCTAAACCAATAAATAATATAAAAACTTTTTTTTTACATTTTTTAAAGCAATATCACACTCGTAGCCTTGCGATATTGCTCCATGCTTGTGCCTATTCGGCCATAGGCACGAGGCCGCAGGCCGAGTGCCGTACTGAAGGAACTCGTTATTAAAGATTTTAAGAACTCTATAAAAACTCCATAGTAACCATATTTGACAACTACCAACCACCTAGTAACACCATAGCAACTACCAAAAATACCTTAGCAACCACCCTGAACACCCTAGCAACGTCTAGAAATGCTCTATTAACCACCAAAAAAACTCTAGCAACCACCCAGAACACCCTAGCAACTGCCTAGCAACCACCCAGAACACCTAGCAACTGCCTAGTAACCACCCAGAACGCCTAGCAACCACCCAGAACACCCTAGCAACTGCCTAGCAACGCCCTAGCATCCACCCAGAATACCATAGCAACTGCCTAGCAACACCATAGCAACCACCTAGCAACCACCAAGAATACCCTAGCAACTGCCTAGCAACCACCCAGAACACCTTAGCAACTGCCTAGCAACACCATAGCAACCACCCAGAAAACCCTAGCAACCACCACCTGGCAACAGCATCTTTGCTAAAAACATGCTAGCAACATACTAATCATGCTAGTATCATGCTAGCAACATGCTAATCAAGCTAGCATCATGCTAGCATCATGCTAATCAAGCTAGCATAATGCTAATAATGCTAGCATAATGCTACCAACATGCTAATCAAGCTAGCATCATGCTAGCAACATGCTAATCAAGCTAGCATAATGCTAGCAACATGCTAATCAAGCTAGCATCATGCTAGCAACATGCTAATCAAGCTAGCATAATGCTAGCAACATGCTAATTATGTTAGCATCTAGCTAAAAACATGCTAGCAACATGCTAATCATGCTAACATCAAGCTACCAACATGCTAATCAAGCTAGCATTATGCTAACATAATGCTAATCATGCTAGCATCATGCTACCAATATGCTAATTAAGCTATCACAATGCTATTCAAGCTAGCATCATGTTAACAACATGCTAATCAAGCTAACATAATGCTAGCAACATGCTAATCATGTTAGCATCTAGCTAAAAACATGCTAGCAACATGCTAATCATGCTAACATCAAGCTACCAACATGCTAATCAAGCTAGCATCATGCTAACATAATGCTAATCATGCTAGCATCATGCTACCAATATGCTAATTAAGCTAGCACAATGATATTCAAGCTAGCATCATGCTAACAACATGTTAATCAAGCTAGCATAATGCTAGCAACATGCTAATCATGTTAGCATCTAACTAAAAACATGCTAGCAAAATGCTAATCATGCTACCATCATTTTAACAACATGTTAATCATAGTAAATCATGCTGGAATGTGGTAAATCGTAGTAAATCATCTTAGAAACATGGTAAATCGTGGTAAATAATGCTAAAACGTGGTATATCATGGTATCACAACATGTTAGTTGTGTTAGCATCTGCCCAGTGACGAGTTTTGCCACTGCAAGCACCACTTCACATTTTCTTCAGGAAATGTACATTCTAGTTATTATTATTATTCTGGACAAAGTTTGGCGCGTAATGCGCCCCGCACCGTTTGTCACAGACCCCTGAGTGAGGTGTCAAATCGAGCGGCTCATTGAGGAGAGGTGTGCTATATCTTTTCTAAGCGATCGGGTGTACGATGTTCGCACAGCGGACGAAAAAGCGGCCAAAAAAGTCCCATTGACTTAACATGGGGAGTTCTAAAAACATTTGAATCCCAACTGCCGTTTTCACACACACCACTCCAAAGGGCCTGACACCCCTGCGTTTCTCTCCCTCTCTCTCTCCCTCAGAGGATTTATATTATCAAGCAGCCAATAAGTAATGGCCTAAAATCTTCATAGCCACACCCTAGCAACCAGTTACAGCACCCTAGCAACCACTCTGAGCTCCCTAGCAACCACCCTAAACCAATAAATAATATAAAAACATTTTTTTTACATTTTTTAAAGCAATATCACACTCGTAGCCTTGCGATTTTGCTCCATGCTTGTGCCTATTCGGCCATAGGCACGAGGCCGCAGGCCGAGTGCCGTACTGAAGGAACATGTTATTAAAGATTTTAAAAACTCTATAAAAACTCCATAGTAACCATATTTGACAACTACCAACCACCTAGTAACACCATAGCAACTACCAAAAATACCTTAGCAACCACCCTGAACACCCTAGCAACGTCTAGAAATGCTCTAGTAACCACCAAAAAACTCTAGCAACCACCCAGAACACCCTAGCAACTGCCTAGCAACCACCCAGAACACCTAGCAACTGCCTAGTAACCACCCACAACGCCTAGCAACCACCCAGAACACCCTAGCAACTGCCTAGCAACGCCCTAGCATCCACCCAGAATGCCATAGCAACTGCCTAGCAACACCATAGCAACCACCCAGAACACCCTAGCAACCACCTAGCAACGCCCTAGCAACCACCAAGAATACCCTAGCAACTGCCTAGCAACCACCCAGAACACCTAGCAACTGCCTAGTAACCACCCAGAACGCCTAGCAACCACCCAGAACACCCTAGCAACTGCCTAGCAACGCCCTAGCATCCACCCAGAATACCATAGCAACTGTCTAGCAACACCATAGCAACCACCTAGCAACCACCCTAGCAACCACCCTAGCAACTGTCTAGCAACCACCAAGAATACCCTAGCAACTGCCTAGCAACCACCCAGAACACCTTAGCAACTGCCTAGCAACACCATAGCAACCACCCAGAAAACCCTAGCAACCACCTGGCAACAGCATCTTGCTAAAAACATGCTAGCATCATGCTAATAATGCTAGCATTATGCTAGCAACATGCTAATCAAGCTAGCATAATGCTAGCTACATGCTAATCAAGCTAGCATAATGCTAGCAACATACTAATCAAGCTAGCATTATGCTAGCAACATGCTAATCAAGCTAGCATCATGCTAGCAACATGCTAAACAAGCTAGCATAATGCTCGCAACATGCTAATCATGTTAGCATCTAGCTAAAAACATGCTAGCAACATGCTAATCATGTTAGCATCATGCTAGAAACATGCTAATCATGTTAGCATCTAGCTAAAAACATGCTAGCAACATGCTAATCATGCTAGCATCAAGCTACCAACATGCTAATCAACCTAGCATCATGCTAATCAAGCTAGCATAATTCTAGCAACATGCTAATCAAGCTAGCATCATGCTAGAAACATGCTAATCATGTTAGCATCTAGTTAAAAACATGCTAGCAACATGCTAATAATGCTAGCATCAAGCTACCAACATGCTAATCAAGCTAGCATAATGCTAACATCATGCTAATCAAGCTAGCATCATGCTACCAACATGCTAATCATGCTAGCATCATTTTAACAACATGTTAATCATAGTAAATCATGCTGGAATGTGGTAAATCGTAGTAAATCATCTTAGAAACATGGTAAATCGTGGTAAATAATGCTAAAACGTGGTATATCATGGTATCACAACATGTTAATTGTGTTAGCATCTGCCCAGTGGCGAGTTTTGCCACTGCAAGCACCACTTCACATTTTCTTCAGGAAATGTACATTCTAGTTAGTGGTGCTTTTTCAAAGCAACACTATTGTTATTGTCGCTCATACTTATTATTAAGTTGGCTTGAGAAAGCCAACATATTGAAATCCTATTTAAACTTATTATTATTATTCTTCTTACTAAAACTGTTGACTCAAACTCGCCCTAGAGCTTTAACTCTACATACTCCAAACTCGGCTCAGACACTCAAACTGATCTGAAGTTATATGCTATATCTTTTCAGACTGATCGGACTTACGGTTTTCCTACAAATGACGATCAAAACTCGGAAAAACTCCCATTGACTTAACATTGGGCATTCTAAAAAAATTCAAACTCACCAACCGACAAAAATTTAAATCTAAATCCCTTGAAGACTAATTCAAACTGCCATTCTATATATATTAGCCAATGAAACTCATTTAAACTAATAAACTCTAATCTCATACACTTATAAACTAATTAAGTTAAATTTAATAACTAATTAACTAATAAACTCATGAATTCATAGACCTCTGAACTCTAAACTCATTTAAACTTATGAACTCTAAACTAAAAAACTTGTACACTTATAAACTAATCAATTTATACACTTATAAACTCTAAACTCATAAACTCTGAGTGTGTGTGTGTGTGTCTGAGTGTCTGAGTGAGTGTGTGAGCGAGGTAGTCTGTTTGTGTGTGTGTGTGTGTGTGTGTGTGTGTGTGTATCTATCTAACTTATTTATCTATCTATCTCTCTGTCATAAACTTCAAACTACTTTAAACCAATTTAAACTTCTTAAGTTTAAAGCTTCCAGCTCCCAAGCAACTCCATAGCAACCAAACTTGAGTATCCTAGCAACCGTTTTGCAAGACCTATATCTCTGTATCAGAACATCGTATAGAGATGAGGTTTGGCTCTTTTGACTCATGCTAGCAAACAGCACTTTCAACATGCTACACATGCTAGCAGTGAATAGCTACATGCTAATAGCGATTAGTTAAGAACTCTATAAAAACTCCGCTCTGAATACCATAGCAACCACCCAGAACACCCTAGCAACCACCCAGAACACCCTAGCAACCACCCAAAAGACCCTAGCAACCACCCAAAATATCCTAGCAACCACCCAGAACACCCTAGCAACCACCCAAAACACCCTAGCAACCGCCTAGCAACCACCCAAAATACCCTAGCAACACCATAGCAACCACACAAAACATCCTAGTAACCACCCATAACACCCTAGCAACCGCCTAGCAACCACCCAGAACACCCTAGCAACCACCCAAAACACCCTAGCAACACCATAGCAACCACACAAAACATCCTAGTAACCACCCATAACACCCTAGCAACCGCCTAGCAACCACCCAGAACACCCTAGCAACCACCCAAAACACCCTAGCAACCACCCAAAATATCCTAGCAACCGCCTAGCAACCACCCAGAATACCCTAGCAACCACCCAAAACACCCTAGCAACCACCCAGAACACCCTAGCAAGACCCTAGCAACCATCCAGAATACCATAGCAACCACCCAAAATACCCTAGCAACCGCCTAGCAACCACCCAAAAGACCCTAGCAACCACCCAAAATAGCCTAGCAACCACCCAAAAGACCCTAGCAACCACCCAGAATACCCTAGCAACCACCCAAAATACCCTAGCAACCGCCTAGCAACCACCCAAAAGACCCTAGCAACCACCCAGAATACCTTAGCAACCATCCAGAACACCCTAGCAACCACCCAAAAGACCCTAGCAACCACCCAAAATATCCTAGCAACCGCCAAGCAACCACCCAGAATACCCTAGCAACCACCCAAAACACCCTAGCAACCACCCAGAACACCCTAGCAACCGCCTAGCAACCACCCAAAAGACCCTAGCAACCACCCAAAAGACCCTAGCAACCACCTAGCGACCACCCAAAAGACCCTAGCAACCACCCAGGACACCCTAGCAACCACCCAGAACACCCTAGCAACCACCGAGAACACCCTAGCAACACCATAGCAACGACCCATAACATCCTAGCAACCGCCTAGCAAAAAACTTTCTGGTCCAAACTTTCTCAAGCCAACTTAAAGTTTGTCTCGACGAACTTTCGCATCTAGTTCTTATTCTTATTATTCCACACAAAGTTTGGCGCGTAATGCGCCCCGCACCGTTTGTCACAGACCCCTGAGTGAGGTGTCAAATCGAGCGGCTCATTGAGGAGAGGTGTGCTATATCTTTTCTAAGCGATCGGGTGTACGATGTTCGCACAGCGGACGAAAAAGCGGCCAAAAAAGTCCCATTGACTTAACATGGGGAGTTCTAAAAACATTTGAATCCCAACTGCCGTTTTCACACACACCACTCCAAAGGGCCTGACACCCCTGCGTTTCTCTCCCTCTCTCTCTCCCTCAGAGGATTTATATTATCAAGCAGCCAATAAGTAATGGCCTAAAATCTTCATAGCCACACCCTAGCAACCAGTTACAGCACCCTAGCAACCACTCTGAGCTCCCTAGCAACCACCCTAAACCAATAAATAATATAAAAACATTTTTTTTACATTTTTTAAAGCAATATCACACTCGTAGCCTTGCGATATTGCTCCATGCTTGTGCCTATTCGGCCATAGGCACGAGGCCGCAGGCCGAGTGCCGTACTGAAGGAACTCGTTATTAAAGATTTTAAGAACTCTATAAAAACGCCATAGTAACCATATTTGACAACTACCAACCACCTAGTAACACCATAGCAACTACCAAAAATACCTTAGCAACCACCCTGAACACCCTAGCAACGTCTAGAAATGCTCTAGTAACCACCAAAAAACTCTAGCAACCACCCAGAACACCCTAGCAACTGCCTAGCAACCACCCAGAACACCTAGCAACTGCCTAGTAACCACCCAGAACACCCTAGCAACTGCCTAGCAACGCCCTAGCATCCACCCAGAATACCATAGCAACTGCATAGCAACACCATAGCAACCACCTAACAATGCCCTAGCAACCACCAAGAATACCCTAGCAACTGCCTAGCAACCACCAAGAGTACCCTAGCAACTGCCTTGCAACCACCCAGAACACCTTAGCAAATGCCTAGCAACACCATAGCAACCACCCAGAAAACCCTAGCAACCACCACCTGGCAACAGCATCTTGCTAAAAACATGCTAGCAACATGCTAATCAAGCTAGCATTATGCTAGCATCATGCTAATCAAGCTAGCAACATGCCAGCATCATGCTAATCAAGCTAGCAACATGCTAGCATCATGCTAATCAAGCTATCATAATGCTAGCAACATGCTAATCATGTTAGCGTCTAGCTAAAAACAGGTTAATCATGCTAGCATCAAGCTACCAACATGCTAATCAAGCTAACATCATGCTAACATAATGCTAATCAAGCTAGCATCATGCTAGCAAAATGCTAATCATGCTAGCATCATGCTACCAATATGCTAATTGAGCTAGCATCATGCTAGCAACATGCTAATCAAGCTAGCATTATGCTAGCAACATGCTAATCATGTTAGCGTCTAGCTAAAAACAAGCTAGCAACATGCTAATCATGCTAGCATCAAGCTACCAACATGCTAATCAAGCTAGCATCATGCTAACATAATGCTAATCAAGCTAGCATAATGTTAGCAACATGCTAATCAAGCTAGCATAATGCTAGCAACATGCTAATCAAGCTAACATAATGCTAGCAACATGCTAATCAAGCTAGCATCATGCTAGCAACATGCTAATCAAGCTAGCATTATGCTAGCAACATGCTAATCAAGCTAGCATCATGCTAGCAACATGCTAATCAAGCTAGCATCATGCTAGCAACATGCTAATCATGTTAGCGTCTAGCTAAAAACATGCTAGCAACATGCTAATCATGCTAGCATCAAGCTACCAACATGCTAATCAAGCTAGCATCATGCTAACATAATGCTAATCAAGCTAGCATAATGCTAGCAACATGCTAATCAAGCTAGCATCATGCTAGCATCATGCTAATCAAGCTAGCATTATGTTAGAAACATGCTAATCATGTTAGCATCTAGCTAAAAACATGCTAATCATGCTAGCATCAAGCTACCAACATGCTAATCAAGCTAGCATCATGCTAACATAATGCTAATCAAGCTAGCATCATGCTAGCAACATGCTAATCATGCTACCAATATGCTAATTAAGCTAGCATCATGCTAACAAAATGCTATTCAAGCTAGCATTATGCTAACAATATGTTAATCAAGCTAGCATAATGCTAATCATGTTAGCATCTGGCTAAAAACATGCTAGCAAAATGCTAATCATGCTAACATCTTGTTAAAAGCATGCTAGCAACATGCTAATCATGCTAGCATCATGCTACCAACATGCTAATCATGTTAACAACATGCTAATCATGCTAGCATCATTTTAACAACATGTTAATCATAGTAAATCATGCTGGAATGTGGTAAATCGTAGTAAATCATCTTAGAAACATGGTAAATCGTGGTAAATAATGCTAAAACGTGGTATATCATGGTATCACAACATGTTAATTGTGTTAGCATCTGCCCAGTGGCGAGTTTTGCCACTGCAAGCACCACTTCACATTTTCTTCAGGAAATGTACATTCTAGTTAGTGGTGCTTTTTCAAAGCAACACTATTGTTATTGTCGCTCATACTTATTATTCTTATTCTTATTATTCCACACAAAGTTTGGCGCGTAATGCGCCCCGCACCGTTTGTCACAGACCCCTGAGTGAGGTGTCAAATCGAGCGGCTCATTGAGGAGAGGTGTGCTATATCTTTTCTAAGCGATCGGGTGTACGATGTTCGCACAGCGGACGAAAAAGCGGCCAAAAAAGTCCCATTGACTTAACATGGGGAGTTCTAAAAACATTTGAATCCCAACTGCCGTTTTCACACACACCACTCCAAAGGGCCTGACACCCCTGCGTTTCTCTCCCTCTCTCTCTCCCTCAGAGGATTTATATTATCAAGCAGCCAATAAGTAATGGCCTAAAATCTTCATAGCCACACCCTAGCAACCAGTTACAGCACCCTAGCAACCACTCTGAGCTCCCTAGCAACCACCCTAAACCAATAAATAATATAAAAACTTTTTTTTTACATTTTTTAAAGCAATATCACACTCGTAGCCTTGCGATATTGCTCCATGCTTGTGCCTATTCGGCCATAGGCACGAGGCCGCAGGCCGAGTGCCGTACTGAAGGAACTCGTTATTAAAGATTTTAAGAACTCTATAAAAACTCCATAGTAACCATATTTGACAACTACCAACCACCTAGTAACACCATAGCAACTACCAAAAATACCTTAGCAACCACCCTGAACACCCTAGCAACGTCTAGAAATGCTCTATTAACCACCAAAAAACTCTAGCAACCACCCAGAACACCCTAGCAACTGCCTAGCAACGACCCAGAACACCTAGCAACTGCCTAGTAACCACCCAGAACGCCTAGCAACCACCCAGAACACCCTAGCAACTGCCTAGCAACGCCCTAGCATCCACCCAGAATACCATAGCAACTGCCTAGCAACACCATAGCAACCACCTAGCAACCACCAAGAATACCCTAGCAACTGCCTAGCAACCACCCAGAACACCTTAGCAACTGCCTAGCAACACCATAGCAACCACCCAGAAAACCCTAGCAACCACCACCTGGCAACAGCATCTTACTAAAAACATGCTAGCAACATACTAATCATGCTAGTATCATGCTAGCAACATGCTAATCAAGCTAGCATCATGCTAGCATGATGCTAATCAAGCTAGCAAAATGCTAATAATGCTAGCATAATGCTACCAACATGCTAATCAAGCTAGCATCATGCTAGCAACATGCTAATCAAGCTAGCATAATGCTAGCAACATGCTAATCAAGCTAGCATCATGCTAGCAACATGCTAATCAAGCTAGCATCATGCTAGCAACATGCTAATCAAGCTAGCATAATGCTAGCAACATGCTAATCATGTTAGCATCTAGCTAAAAACATGCTAGCAACATGCTAATCATGCTAACATCAAGCTACCAACATGCTAATCAAGCTAGCATTATGCTAACATAATGCTAATCATGCTAGCATCATGCTACCAATATGCTAATTAAGCTATCACAATGCTATTCAAGCTAGCATCATGCTAACAACATGTTAATCAAGCTAGCATAATACTAGCAACATGCTAATCAAGCTAGCATCATGCTAACAACATGCTAATCAAGCTAGCATAATGCTAGCAACATGCTAATCATGTTAGCATCTAGCTAAAAACATGCTAGCAACATGCTAATCATGCTAACATCAAGCTACCAACATGCTAATCAAGCTAGCATCATGCTAACATAATGCTAATCATGCTAGCATTATGCTACCAATATGCTAATTAAGCTAGCACAATGATATTCAAGCTAGCATCATGCTAACAACATGTTAATCAAGCTAGCATAATGCTAGCAACATGCTAATCATGTTAGCATCTAACTAAAAACATGCTAGCAAAATGCTAATCATGCTAGCATCATGCTACCAACATGCTAATCATGTTAACAACATGCTAATCATGCTAGCATAATTTTAACAACATGTTAATCATATGAAATCATGCTGGAATGTGGTAAATCGTAGTAAATCATCTTAGAAACATGGTAAATCGTGGTAAATAATGCTAAAACGTGGTATATCATGGTATCACAACATGTTAATTGTGTTAGCATTGCCCAGTGGCGAGTTTTGCCACTGCAAGCACCACTTCACATTTTCTTCAGGAAATGTACATTCTAGTTATTGTTGTAATTGTAACATTTTTAATAAAATAGCTAAACATATTTACAAGATAGATGTAAGCGAAATCTTAAATGGTCAATATAAGTATTCTTCTAAATACATTGTCCTTGCATTGTGGCTCAGTCAGTGTCACACCTGAATGAATGGCTATTCAGAGTCATTATGCAGAGTGGGTGGGACATCCCAGGTGTAAACTACTCCTTCACGCCCCCCTCGCATATTGGCTTTCCAAGCAAAACCTGTTTTACACCATTTAAATCAATGTATTTTTTTTTGTGAACGATAAAGCAAGACTATTTTCACATAATTTTGAAGCCAGTACTCAAAGGTACAACATCAATTAGACAAAAGTCTTGTGGACACATATTTAATATGTGTTTTGTGGTCTTAATTCAGCCACTTTCATTTTTATTTTTTCCAATAACCACGCATAAACATTATTCTCTTAAAAATACAAACATCTACATACACATTGCTCGCATATTTTGGTAGCCCTGTTTGTGCTATATAGAGTGATTTTACACCTTTGCCATTAAAATGTTTATAAATAACTGAAAAAAGCACAAATTTCAAGGCATGTCAGAACATCTCAAGGGCTCCAAAAACACCTTGGTCCCCAGAGGGTTAAACTGCAAATTAACATTTATATTCCTTATAATAAAAACGAAAGACCTATGTTACAGACATATGAAAGACAACATTTCGTTGATTAGTTTTGGATAGATTACACATTTTTACTGTAAAATATCTGCCACCTCAAATAAGCTTTTGTTTGCCAATTTTTGCTAATATGTTAAATATAGTATGTTTTGTCAATGTAGGCTATATTCGAAGTTTGAAATATGTATGATAAAATGTATACTTTAGTTTTTACAAAGAAAGATTACACTTCAATTGTTGTTGTAATTGTAACCTTTTTAATAAAAAAATATATATTTACAAGGTAGATGTAAACAAATTTTAAAAGGTAAATATAAGCATTTTCTTTAAATAATTTTTATTGTGTTTTATTATTGACAAATTTGGGGAGAGGATACATATTCCAAAACTGAAAATACAGTATGAGAATTAACTGCACAATTAATAGACATGTTTTCCTTGGATATTATACAATTTGCAAGCAAAATTTGTGAAGAAAAAAAATAAAAAATTGACATGCTTCCAACTGTGAACCAATTTGGTAGAATATATATATATATATATATATATATATATATATATATATATATATATATATATATATATATATATATATATATATATATACTGTATATATATTGCTCTTGCATTCTTTCTTGTGGCTATAGGTGACACACCTGAATGAATGGCTCATTAAGTATGCGGGCCCCATTGTCTCCTGAGGTGTGAACCACTACATATGCATGATGCTGTTGAATGGTTGACGCCCCTTGCGCATATTGCCTTTACAAACAAAAAGTGTTTTACAAGATTTAAATCAATGTATTGTGTTATGTGAATGATAAGGGCAGGATGATTTTCACATCATTTTGAAGAAAAAACTCTAGGCAAAGACATCAATTAGTCAAAAGTCTTATTGACACGTATTTAGTATGTGTTTTGTGGCCTTATTTCAGAAACTTTAGTTTTTAGTTTTTTCAATAGCCATGCATAAACATTATTCTCTCAAAAATACAAACATGTACATGCATGTTGCTCACATATTATGGTAGCCCTATTTGTGCTAAATAGAGTGTAATTATACCTTTGCCATTAATATGTTTATAAGCAACTGAAAAAAGCACAAATGTCAGGGCATGTCAGAACATCTCAAGGACCCCAAAAACCCCTCAGACCTCAGAGGGTTAAGAGCGATTCAGGACCGATAACTCAGCAACTCTGAGCGAGGAAAAGACAAACACTTTCATCTCAGTGAGGAGGCGGGGTTGACCCCGTTGCTGCGCATGACACAATCTTTTGAAGACTGTGATTGGTTGGTTGTCCAAGAAGAAAAAAAAAGAGCGATTTTAAATATAGCGTCTACTCACACACACACACATTATATATATATGTATATAAATCCGATTTTTTTTTTTTTTTTCTATAAGGTATTTGATTGGCTTAGAATGATAAAAAATCTTCCACTCTTTCCCATTACACTGATTGCTGTCTATTTAAGTGGTGGTTTGAATGTTGGTTTTAATGAAGCAAACATGGAATAAAAACAAGAAGGACGAGAAAGCCCAACTGGACAGAGGAACAGTGTTTACTGTTAGCCCAGTTAGTGGATGAACACAAGGCCATCCTAAAAGGAGAATTCAGGCCGGGTGTCACGGCACAAGAAGCAGACGTGGGAGCTTATAGCGGTTCATAATAAATTATTAACGGTTCATTCCCCTGATTGTGCACACCAGGAAAGCCTGCTATATTATATAATAAGGTGGGAATGTCCAGTGGAAATGAACTTTGACACAGTAAGAGGTTCTGGCAGTGCTGTAATTGTGTGTGTGATCTAGTGCTGTAATTGTGTGTGTGATCTAGTGCTGTAATTGTGTGTGTGATCTAGTGCTGTAATTGTGTGTGTGATCTAGTGCTGTAATTGTGTGTGTGATCTGCTTCCAGAAGGCTGTGACAGACCCAGATCATCACTGCTGCATTCTTGCATTTTCCCAGTTGCCAAATATCTTAATGTAGTGATTACTTTAATTTCTGGCGCTACAAAATTTCTGCGCTGTGTCAGAGATGTTAGCGTGTCTCTATAAGATCTGTCACAAACATGATCCCTGCACGATCTATAGCGTCTTATTAACTCACTGTCATCCATTGTCTGCAACACATTTCTTCTCCCTCTCCATCTTTCTGCCATGTTCTCCTCTGCTAAAGAAACTCTTCAGCCTCTTAAAAGTCCTCGTCCGTACTCATAACAATTCTGACCTTAAGTCCTCTTTTAAGGGTTAAGATGCTTTCTGAACTACTTTTTTCTTTACTAGGATTTTTTATTTAATTTAAGAGTAAACGTACACATTTCTAAGAATTTTCTTAGAATTTTGTCACTAGGAGCCGCTCTTTGCATTAAGATTCTTTATGAATACGGGCCCAGCTTTAAAACAGCTTGAGAGTGAGTAAATGATGACAGAATTTTCATTTTTAGGTGACCTATCCCTTTAATGTTAATAACACAACAAAAGAGAAAATCACTCACTACTCTTGACAGAAGAACTTTAATACAGTAGTTTTAATGAGAATCAATGTATAATTTATACAGTGAAGTGTATATGACGGTTTATTTTTATAATTGTTCATTACATTTCTTTCTTTAATGCTCCTGTTAAATACATCTCCTGTAGCTGAAAAAAAGAAAGCACTGTCTATTTCATTTGTATATTATGTTTCTTATTTTTAATACAATTTTTATCTTCGCCCACTTTGGCCTAAATGTCTGCCATTCTTTTTTATTATATATTTTGTAACCTTATAAGGCTTTGTTTTTAAAATAGGAAAATTAGTTTGGCTGTCTTGCTCAGTCACTTGCAAAATAGTCAAATCAACATGAAAAAGAATGGCGATAAAATCATGAATTGTGATATTCCTTAAAACAATCGTGATACTTTGCCAGACTTTTATTTTGTCTACTTGTGCTACAAAACTTTCATCTTCTGTCGCACCAGTGCTATGTGCAAAACCAGTGACCGTACAGCCCTGGCCTACGGGATAAACTGCTGAACTGTAGTGTGGCGTGAATGGAGATTCAGTGATTTTTACAACGTACAGAAACTGCAGAGAAATCTGGATCTAACCAAAATAAAGTCAGATGCTGATGCTTGATGACTCCAGACCCGGACAATCTCATAAAGCAGATCAGAAATATTTCACACATTTCAGTCTGTCATATTGACCCTGAACACCTTCTGTGTGTCTTTGATTATAAACACACACAACTATGATCTTGACTTTGTCATGTTCATGATAGAGATATTTCAGTGTGAGCTGAGGCACAGAGGCTGGTGTGTGTGTGTGTGTGTGTGTGTGTGTGTGTGTGTGTGTGTGTGTGTGTGTGTGTGTGTGTGTGTGTGTGTGTGTGTGTGTGTGTGTGTGTGTGTGTGTGTGTGTGTGTGTGTGTGTGTGTCGCTCCTGTCATATAAAGCTGTTGTGCTCGTGGAGATCTAATAAAGGATAAAACACCATCATTTCAGAAGAAGATGTTGTGGTGATGAAGGCAGCAGATTGAGCTCTGAAGCTCCTGAAAGACTGGAATTACACCGTGATCATCTGTGTTTAACAGCGATACTGTGAGTGTGTGTACCGTCGCTGATCTGCACAATTCATTTAGTGTCAGACAGTGTGTGGAGAAATAAAGCACACTATCAGGAGATCGTCTGTGTGTTTCATTCTGCTGATCTCTCGTCACATTCATGATCATTCATACTGTCATCAGTTCACATCCTTAAAACCTACTTTGATATTCTGTTGACAAATATATTTATAGTGCATTATTTTCAAAAATAGACATAGCGCAAGTTTATCGCTATAATAATTTTTAAAACGGAATAATTTTAAAATTACACTACAGAGCTGTTGAATGCTTGAATCTGATTGGTTGACGAACGTTGTAAGGTTATGTTATGCCGACAACAGCAAAATAACCAAAACCCACAACGAGACTGACCAAGAAAACAAATATCCAAAACAAAACGATAAAAACAGCAAATTATTTCTATGTTTTCTGCCACTCTATTTGTATAATAATTCAATGGCCCGTCGTCAATTATTCCTTACATAATGAATGAAAATTTTATTTTATAAAAAATATAAATTTTTAAGAATTCATATGACCTGTATTTATTCAATGGAAAAATCGAAAAAATAATCGACGTATTAAAACATTATTAAAATAATCATTTGTTGCCCTATTACGAATATCATCTCTCTGTGTGAATTCAGTGTGTTTTATCTCTTATAGAGCAGTTAAATCACCCACTATATGTTTATGTTTACACTCACCTGGAGTCAGAGGTCACTGCTTCATCACTGGGGTCAGAGTTCACTGGTTCATCACTGAGTTTAGGAGGCTTATCCATGGATCCGTTACTCTTCACAGACACACAGCTGGGATCTGGAGATGAACATCTCTCACAGCTCTCTCTGTTCTCCATGATGAGAAACTGACTTCAGACCTGCGCATGGAAACAGAGAACAAATCATACATAATATAATTATTCCTGTGAGTTCAGTGAAAACAGATGCCTTTGGCTTTGGCTTGCTTGGTTGGGGACACTTAAAATTCAACAATATTATTGATCTGCCTGCATTGACACCATTATATAAGAACTGAACTGAGCTGACATCACGGATTTCTCCTGAGCGGCTATTTATATATATATTAACTAAATTAATAACTTTCTTACAACAGAAATTAACCATCACTGAACTTACTTAAGCTGGACTGTGACGCTATTCTCTTCTAGAAACAAACTTTGTTGCATTATTTTCCTGCTATTTCTGTAAAGCTGCTTTGAAACAATATGTATTGTAAAATGCACTATATAAATAAAGGTGATAGAGGTGTTAGGCTATTATGATCCAATTAAATCTATTTTATTTTTTGACACAAATCCAAATTTATGCTTATTAGTGGTGCTTTTTCAAAGCACCACTAGTGTTATTGTCACTCATACTTATTATTAAGTTGGCTTGAGAAAGCCAACATATTGAAATCCTATTTAAACTTATTAAGTTGGCTTGAGAAAGCCAACATATTGAAATCCTATTTAAACTTATTAGTGGTGCTTTTTCAAAGCAACACTAGTGTTATTGTCACTCATACTTATTATTCTTCTTATTTTTTTTATTATTATTATTATTCTGCCAAAAGTTTGGCGCGTAATGCGCCCCGCACCGTTTGTCACAGACCCCTGAGTGAGGTGTCAAATCGAGCGGCTCATTGAGGAGAGGTGTGCTATATCTTTTCTAAGCGATCGGGTGTACGATGTTCGCACAGCGAACGAAAAAGCGGCCAAAAAAGTCCCATTGACTTAACATGGGGAGTTCTAAAAACATTTGAATCCCAACTGCCGTTTTCACACACACCACTCCAAAGGGCCTGACACCCCTGCGTTTCTCTCCCTCTCTCTCTCCCTCAGAGGATTTATATTATCAAGCAGCCAATAAGTAATGGCCTAAAATCTTCATAGCCACACCCTAGCAACCAGTTACAGCACCCTAGCAACCACTCTGAGCTCCCTAGCAACCACCCTAAACCAATAAATAATATAAAAACTTTTTTTTTACATTTTTTAAAGCAATATCACACTCGTAGCCTTGCGATATTGCTCCATGCTTGTGCCTATTCGGCCATAGGCACGAGGCCGCAGGCCGAGTGCCGTACTGAAGGAACTCGTTATTAAAGATTTTAAGAACTCTATAAAAACTCCATAGTAACCATATTTGACAACTACCAACCACCTAGTAACACCATAGCAACTACCAAAAATACCTTAGCAACCACCCTGAACACCCTAGCAACGTCTAGAAATGCTCTATTAACCACCAAAAAACTCTAGCAACCACCCAGAACACCCTAGCAACTGCCTAGCAACCACCCAGAACACCTAGCAACTGCCTAGTAACCACCCAGAACGCCTAGCAACCACCCAGAACACCCTAGCAACTGCCTAGCAACGCCCTAGCATCCACCCAGAATACCATAGCAACTGCCTAGCAACACCATAGCAACCACCTAGCAACCACCAAGAATACCCTAGCAACTGCCTAGCAACCACCCAGAACACCTTAGCAACTGCCTAGCAACACCATAGCAACCACCCAGAAAACCCTAGCAACCACCACCTGGCAACAGCATCTTGCTAAAAACATGCTAACAACATACTAATCATGCTAGTATCATGCTAGCAACATGCTAATCAAGTTAGCATCATGCTAGCATCATGCTAATCAAGCTAGCAAAATGCTAATAATGCTAGCATAATGCTACCAACATGCTAATCAAGCTAGCATCATGCTAGCAACATGCTAATCAAGCTAGCATAATGCTAGCAACATGCTAATCAAGCTAGCATCATGCTAGCAACATGCTAATCAAGCTAGCATCATGCTAGCAACATGCTAATCATGTTAGCATCTAGCTAAAAACATGCTAGCAACATGCTAATCATGCTAACATCAAGCTACCAACATGCTAATCAAGCTAGTATTATGCTAACATAATTCTAATCATGCTAGCATCATGCTACCAATAAGCTAATTAAGCTATCACAATGCTATTCAAGCTAGCATCATGGTAATAACATGTTAATCAAGCTAGCATAATACTAGCAACATGCTAATCAAGCTAGCATAATGCTAACAACATGCTAATCAAGCTAGCATAATGATAGCAACATGCTAATCATGTTAGCATCTAGCTAAAAACATGCTAGCAACATGCTAATCATGCTAACATCAAGCTACCAACATGCTAATCAAGCTAGCATCATGCTAACATAATGCTAATCATGCTAGCATCATGCTACCAATATGCTAATTAAGCTAGCACAATGATATTCAAGCTAGCATCATGCTAACAACATGTTAATCAAGCTAGCATAATGCTAGCAACATGCTAATCATGTTAGCATCTAACTAAAAACATGCTAGCAAAATGCTAATCATGCTAGCATCATGCTACCAACATGCTAATCATGTTAACAACATGCTAATCATGCTAGCATCATTTTAACAACATGTTAATCATAGTAAATCATGCTGTAATGTGGTAAATCGTAGTAAATCATCTTAGAAACATGGTAAATCGTGGTAAATAATGCTAAAACGTGGTATATCATGGTATCACAACATGTTAATTGTGTTAGCATCTGCCCAGTGGCGAGTTTTGCCACTGCAAGCACCACTTCACATTTTCTTCAGGAAATGTACATTCTAGTTAAGTTGGCTTGAGAAAGCCAACATATTGAAATCCTATTTAAACTTATTAAGTTGGCTTGAGAGAGCCAACATATTGAAATCCTATTTAAACTTATTATTATTAAGTTGGCTTGAGAGAGCCAACATATTGAAATCCTATTTAAACTTATTATTATTATTAATATTATTATGTTGGCTTGAGAAAGCCAATATATTGAAATCCTATTTAAACTTATTATTATTATTATTCTTCTGTACAAAACTATTGACTCAAACTCGCCCTAGAGCTTTAACTCTACATACTCCAAACTCGGCTCAGACACTCAAACTGATCTGAAGTTTTATGCTATATCTTTTCAGACTGATCGGACTTACGGTTTTCCTACAAATGACGATCAAAACTCGGAAAAACTCCCATTGACTTAACATTGGGCATTCTAAAAAAATTCAAACTCACCAACCGACAAAAATTCAAATCTAAATCCCTTGAAAACTAAATCAAACTGCCATTCTATATATATTAGCCAATGAAACTCATTTAAACTAATAAACTCTAATTTCATACACTTATAAACTAATTAACTTAAATTGAATAACTAATTAACTAATAAACTCATGAATTCATAGACTTATGAACTCTTAAACTCATAAATTAATAAACTCTGAACTCTAAACTCATTTAAACTTATAAACTCTAAACTCAAAAAACTTGTACACTTATAAACTCATCAATTTATACACTTATAAACTCTAAACTCATAAACTCTGAGTGTGTGTGTGTGTGTGTGTGTGTGTGTATCTATCTACCACTCTGAATACCATAGCAACCACCCAGAACACCCTAGCAACCACCTAGCAACCACCCAAAAGACCCTAGCAACCACCCAGAACACCCTAGCAACCGCCTAGCAACCACCCAAAAGACCCTAGCAACCACCCAAAAGACCCTAGCAACCACCCAGAATACCCTAGCAACCACCCAAAAGACCCTAGCAACCACCCAAAAGACCCTAGCAACCGCCTAGCAACCACCCAGAATACCCTAGCAACCACCCAAAACACCCTAGCAACCACCCAGAACACCCTAGCAACCGCCTAGCAACCACCCAGAATACCCTAGCAACCACCCAAAACACCCTAGCAACCACCCAGAACACCATAGCAACCGCCTAGCAACCACCCAAAAGACCCTAGCAACCGCCTAGCAACCACCCAGAATACCCTAGCAACCACCCAAAACACCCTAGCAACCACCCAAAAGACCCTAGCAACCGCCTAGCAACCACCCAAAAGACCCTAGCAACCACCCAGAACACCCTAGCAACCGCCTAGCAACCACCCAAAAGACCCTAGCAACCACCCAAAAGACCCTAGCAACCACCCAAAAGACCCTAGCAACCACCCAGAATACCCTAGCAACCACCCAAAACACCCTAGCAACCACCCAGAACACCCTAGCAACCGCCTAGCAACCACCCAAAAGACCCTAGCAACCACCTAGCAACCACCCAAAAGACCCTAGCAACCACCCAAAACACCCTAGCAACCACCCATAACACCCTAGCAACTGCCTAGCAACCACCCAGAACACCCTAGCAACCACCCAAAAGACCCTAGCAACCACCCAGGACACCCTAGCAACCACCTAGCAACCACCCAGAACACCCTAGCAACCTCCCAAAATACCCTAGCAACACCATAGCAACATCCTAGCAACCGCCTAGCAAAAAACGTTCTGCTCCAAACTTTCTCAAGCCAACATAAAGTTTGTCTCGACGAACTTTCGCATCTAGTTATTATTATTCTTCTGTGAAAAACTATTGACTCAAACTCGCCCTAGAGCTTTAACTCTACATACTCCAAACTCGGCTCAGACAATCAAACTGATCTGAAGTTTTATGCTATATCTTTTCAGACTGATCGGACTTACGGTTTTCCTACAAATGACGATCAAAACTCGGAAAAAGTCCCATTGACTTAACATTGGGCATTCTAAAAAAATTCAAACTCACCAACCGACAAAAATTCAAATCTAAATCCCTTGAAAACTAAATCAAACTGCCATTCTATATATATTAGCCAATGAAACTCATTTAAACTAATAAACTCTAATTTCATACACTTATAAACTAATTAACTTAAATTGAATAACTAATTAACTAATAAACTCATGAATTCATAGACTTATGAACTCTTAAACTCATAAATTAATAAACTCTGAACTCTAAACTCATTTAAACTTATAAACTCTAAACTCAAAAACTTGTACACTTATAAACTCATCAATTTATACACTTATAAACTCTAAACTCATAAACTCTGAGTGTGTGTGTGTGTGTGTGTGTATCTATCTATCTACCGCTCTGAATACCATAGCAACCACCCAGAACACCCTAGCAACCACCTAGCAACCACCCAGAACACCCTAGCAACCACCCAAAAGACCCTAGCAACCACCCAAAATATCCTAGCAACCACCCAAAAGACCCTAGCAACCACCCAAAACACCCTAGCAACCACCCAAAAGACCATAGCAACCACCCAAAACACCCTAGCAACCACCCAAAACACCCTAGCAACCGCCTAGCAACCACCCAAAAGACCCTAGCAACCACCCAAAATACCCTAGCAACACCATAGCAACCACACAAAACATCCTAGTAACCACCCATAACACCCTAGCAACCGCCTAGCAACCACCCAGAACACCCTAGCAACCACCCAAAACACCCTAGCAACCACCCAAAATATCCTAGCAACCGCCTAGCAACCACCCAGAATACCCTAGCAACCACCCAAAACACCCTAGCAACCACCCAAAACACCCTAGCAACCGCCTAGCAACCACCCAAAAGACCCTAGCAACCACCCAGAATACCATAGCAACCACCCAAAATACCCTAGCAACCGCCTAGCAACCATCCAAAAGACCCTAGCAACCACCCAAAATAGCCTAGCAACCACCCAGAATACCATAGCAACCACCCAGAACACCCTAGCAACCACCTAGCAACCACCCAGAACACCCTAGCAACCACCCAAAAGACCCTAGCAACCACCCAAAACACCCTAGCAACCGCCTAGCAACCACCCAAAAGACCATAGCAACCACCCAAAACACCCTAGCAACCGCCTAGCAACCACCCAAAAGACCCTAGCAACCACCCAAAACACCCTAGCAACACCATAGCAACCACACAAAACATCCTAGTAACCACCCATAACACCCTAGCAACCGCCTAGCAACCACCCAGAACACCCTAGCAACCACCCAAAACACCCTAGCAACCACCCAAAATATCCTAGCAACCGCCTAGCAACCACCCATAATACCCTAGCAACCACCCAAAACACCCTAGCAACCACCTAGAACACCCTAGCAACCACCTAGCAACCACCCAAAAGACCCTAGCAACCACCCAAAACACCCTAGCAACCGCCTAGCAACCACCCAAAAGACCCTAGCAACCACCCAAAACACCCTAGCAACCACCCAAAATACCCTAGCAACACCATAGCAACCACACAAAACATCCTAGTAACCACCCATAACACCCTAGCAACCGCCTAGCAACCACCCAGAACACCCTAGCAACCACCCAAAACACCCTAGCAACCACCCAAAATATCCTAGCAACCGCCTAGCAACCACCCATAATACCCTAGCAACCACGCAAAACACCCTAGCAACCGCCTAGCAACCACCCAAAAGACCCTAGCAACCACCCAAAAGACCCTAGCAACCACCTAACAACCACCCAAAAGACCCTAGCAACCACCCAGGACACCCTAGCAACCACCTAGCAACCACCCAGAACACCCTAGCAACCACCCAAAAGACCCTAGCAACCACCCAGAATACCATAGCAACCACCCAAAATACCCTAGCAACCGCCTAGCAACCATCCAAAAGACCCTAGCAACCACCCAAAATAGCCTAGCAACCACCCAGAATACCCTAGCAACCACCCAAAATACCCTAGCAACCGCCTAGCAACCACCCAAAAGACCCTAGCAACCACCCTAAATATCCTAGCAACCGCATAGCAAACACCCAGAATACCCTAGCAACCACCCAAAACACCCTAGCAACCACCCAGAACACCCTAGCAACCGCCTAGCAACCACCCAAAAGACCCTAGCAACCACCCAAAATATCCTAGCAACCGCCTAGCAACCACCCAGAATACCCTAGCAACCACCCAAAACACCCTAGCAACCACCCAAAACACCCTAGCAACCACCCAGAACACCCTAGCAACCGCCTAGCAACCACCCAAAATACCCTAGCAACCACCCAAAAGACCCTAGCAACCACCCAGGACACCCTAGCAACCACCTAGCAACCACCCAGAACACCCTAGCAACCTCCCAAAATACCCTAGCAACACCATAGCAACACCATAGCAACATCCTAGCAACCGCCTAGCAAAAAACGTTCTGGTCCAAACTTTCTCAAGCCAACTTAAAGTTTGTCTCGACGAACTTTCGCATCTAGTTATTAATATTATTATTATTATTCTTCTGTGAAAAACTATTGACTCAAACTCGCCCTAGAGCTTTAACTCTACATACTCCAAACTCGGCTCAGACAATCAAACTGATCTGAAGTTTTATGCTATATCTTTTCAGACTGATCGGACTTACGGTTTTCCTACAAATGACGATCAAAACTCGGAAAAAGTCCCATTGACTTAACATTGGGCATTCTAAAAAAATTCAAACTCACCAACCGACAAAAATTCAAATCTAAATCCCTTGAAAACTAAATCAAACTGCCATTCTATATATATTAGCCAATGAAACTCATTTAAACTAATAAACTCTAATTTCATACACTTATAAACTAATTAACTTAAATTGAATAACTAATTAACTAATAAACTCATGAATTCATAGACTTATGAACTCTTAAACTCATAAATTAATAAACTCTGAACTCTAAACTCATTTAAACTTATAAACTCTAAACTCAAAAACTTGTACACTTATAAACTCATCAATTTATACACTTATAAACTCTAAACTCATAAACTCTGAGTGTGTGTGTGTGTGTGTGTGTATCTATCTATCTACCGCTCTGAATACCATAGCAACCACCCAGAACACCCTAGCAACCACCTAGCAACCACCCAGAACACCCTAGCAACCACCCAAAAGACCCTAGCAACCACCCAAAATATCCTAGCAACCACCCAAAAGACCCTAGCAACCACCCAAAACACCCTAGCAACCACCCAAAAGACCATAGCAACCACCCAAAACACCCTAGCAACCACCCAAAACACCCTAGCAACCGCCTAGCAACCACCCAAAAGACCCTAGCAACCACCCAAAATACCCTAGCAACACCATAGCAACCACACAAAACATCCTAGTAACCACCCATAACACCCTAGCAACCGCCTAGCAACCACCCAGAACACCCTAGCAACCACCCAAAACACCCTAGCAACCACCCAAAATATCCTAGCAACCGCCTAGCAACCACCCAGAATACCCTAGCAACCACCCAAAACACCCTAGCAACCACCCAAAACACCCTAGCAACCGCCTAGCAACCACCCAAAAGACCCTAGCAACCACCCAGAATACCATAGCAACCACCCAAAATACCCTAGCAACCGCCTAGCAACCATCCAAAAGACCCTAGCAACCACCCAAAATAGCCTAGCAACCACCCAGAATACCATAGCAACCACCCAGAACACCCTAGCAACCACCTAGCAACCACCCAGAACACCCTAGCAACCACCCAAAAGACCCTAGCAACCACCCAAAACACCCTAGCAACCGCCTAGCAACCACCCAAAAGACCATAGCAACCACCCAAAACACCCTAGCAACCGCCTAGCAACCACCCAAAAGACCCTAGCAACCACCCAAAACACCCTAGCAACCACCCAAAATACCCTAGCAACACCATAGCAACCACACAAAACATCCTAGTAACCACCCATAACACCCTAGCAACCGCCTAGCAACCACCCAGAACACCCTAGCAACCACCCAAAACACCCTAGCAACCACCCAAAATATCCTAGCAACCGCCTAGCAACCACCCATAATACCCTAGCAACCACCCAAAACACCCTAGCAACCACCTAGAACACCCTAGCAACCACCTAGCAACCACCCAAAAGACCCTAGCAACCACCCAAAATACCCTAGCAACCGCCTAGCAACCACCCAAAAGACCCTAGCAACCACCCAAAACACCCTAGCAACCACCCAAAATACCCTAGCAACACCATAGCAACCACACAAAACATCCTAGTAACCACCCATAACACCCTAGCAACCGCCTAGCAACCACCCAGAACACCCTAGCAACCACCCAAAACACCCTAGCAACCACCCAAAATATCCTAGCAACCGCCTAGCAACCACCCATAATACCCTAGCAACCACGCAAAACACCCTAGCAACCGCCTAGCAACCACCCAAAAGACCCTAGCAACCACCCAAAAGACCCTAGCAACCACCTAACAACCACCCAAAAGACCCTAGCAACCACCCAGGACACCCTAGCAACCACCTAGCAACCACCCAGAACACCCTAGCAACCACCCAAAAGACCCTAGCAACCACCCAGAATACCATAGCAACCACCCAAAATACCCTAGCAACCGCCTAGCAACCATCCAAAAGACCCTAGCAACCACCCAAAATAGCCTAGCAACCACCCAGAATACCCTAGCAACCACCCAAAATACCCTAGCAACCGCCTAGCAACCACCCAAAAGACCCTAGCAACCACCCTAAATATCCTAGCAACCGCATAGCAAACACCCAGAATACCCTAGCAACCACCCAAAACACCCTAGCAACCACCCAGAACACCCTAGCAACCGCCTAGCAACCACCCAAAAGACCCTAGCAACCACCCAAAATATCCTAGCAACCGCCTAGCAACCACCCAGAATACCCTAGCAACCACCCAAAACACCCTAGCAACCACCCAAAACACCCTAGCAACCACCCAGAACACCCTAGCAACCGCCTAGCAACCACCCAAAATACCCTAGCAACCACCCAAAAGACCCTAGCAACCACCCAGGACACCCTAGCAACCACCTAGCAACCACCCAGAACACCCTAGCAACCTCCCAAAATACCCTAGCAACACCATAGCAACACCATAGCAACATCCTAGCAACCGCCTAGCAAAAAACGTTCTGGTCCAAACTTTCTCAAGCCAACTTAAAGTTTGTCTCGACGAACTTTCGCATCTAGTTATTATTATTCTTCTTACTAAAACTGTTGACTCAAACTCGCCCTAGAGCTTTAACTCTACATACTTCAAACTCGGCTCAGACACTCAAACTGATCTGCAGCTATATGCTATATCTTTTCAGACTGATCGGACTTACGGTTTTCCTACAAATGACGATCAAAACTCGGAAAAACTCCCATTGACTTAACATTGGGCATTCTAAAAAAATTCAAACTCACCAACCGACAAAAATTTAAATCTAAATCCCTTGAAGACTAATTCAAACTGCCATTCTATATATATTAGCCAATGAAACTCATTTAAACTAATAAACTCTAATCTCATACACTTATAAACTAATTAACTTAAATTTAATAACTAATTAAGTAATAAACTCATGAATTCATAGACTTATGAACTCTTAAACTCATAAATTAATAAACTCTGAACTCTAAACTCATTTAAACTTATAAACTCTAAACTCAAAAACTTGTACACTTATAAACTCATCAATTTATACACTTATAAACTCTAAACTCATAAACTCTTGAGTGTGTGTGTGTGTGTGTGTGTGTGTGTGTGTGTGTGTGTGTGTGTGTGTGTGTGTGTGTGTCTGAGTGTCTGAGTGAGTGTGTGAGCGAGGTAGTCTGTTTGAGTGTGTGTGTGTGTGTGTGTGTGTGTGTGTATCTATCTATCTAACTTATTTATCTATCTATCTCTCTGTCATAAACTTCAAACTACTTTAAACTTTAAACCAATTCATGCTAGCATACAGCACTTTCAACATGCTACACATGCTAGCAGTGAAAAGCTACATGCTAATAGCGATTAGTTAAGTAAGAACTCTATAAAAACTCCATAGTAACCATCTGTGACAACTACCAACCACCTAGTAACACCATATCAACCGCTCTGAATACCATAGCAACCACCCAGAACACCCTAGCAACCACCTAGCAACCACCCAGAACACCCTAGCAACCACCCAGAACACCATAGCAACCGCCTAGCAACCACCCAAAAGACCCTAGCAACCACCCAGAATACCATAGCAACCACCCAAAAGACCCTAGCAACCGCCTAGCAACCACCCAGAATACCCTAGCAACCACCCAAAACACCCTAACAACCACCCAGAACACCCTAGCAACCACCCAGAACACCCTAGCAACCGCCTAGCAACCACCCAAAAGACCCTAGCAACCACCCAAAAGACCCTAGCAACCGCCTAGCAACAACCAAGAATACCCTAGCAACCACCCAAAAAACCCTAGCAACCACCCAGAACACCCTAGCAACCGCCTAGCAACCACCCAAAAGACCCTAGCAACCACCCAAAAGACCCTAGCAACCGCCTAGCAACCACCCAGAATAACCTAGCAACCACCCAAAACACCCTAGCAACCACCCAGAACACCCTAGCAACCGCCTAGCAACCACCCAAAAGACCCTAGCAACCACCCAAAAGACCCTAGCAACCACCTAGCAACCACCCAAAAGACCCTAGCAACCACCCAAAACACCCTAGCAACCGCCTAGGAACCACCCAAAAGACCCTAGCAACAACCCAAAAGACCCTAGCAACCGCCTAGCAACCACCCAAAAGACCCTAGCAACCACCCAAAACACCCTAGCAACTGCCTAGCAACCACCCAAAAGACCCTAGCAACCACCCAAAAGACCCTAGCAACCACCCAAAATATCCTAGCAACCACCCAGAACACCCTAGCAACCACCCAAAACACCCTAGCAACCGCCTAGCAACCACCCAAAAGACCCTAGCAACCACCCAAAATACCCTAGCAACACCATAGCAACCACACAAAACATCCTAGTAACCACCCATAACACCCTAGCAACCGCCTAGCAACCACCCAGAACACCCTAGCAACCACCCAAAACACCCTAGCAACCACCCAAAATATCCGAGCAACCGCCTAGCAACCACCCAGAATACCCTAGCAACCACCCAAAACACCCTAGCAACCACCCAGAACACCCTAGCAACCACCTAGCAACCACCCAAAATACCCTAGCAACCACCCAGAATACCATAGCAACCACCCAAAATACCCTAGCAACCACCTAGCAACCACCCAAAAGACCCTAGCAACCACCCAAAATAGCCTAGCAACCACCCAAAATACCCTAGCAACCACCTAGCAACCACCCAAAAGACCCTAGCAACCACCCTAAATATCCTAGCAACCGCATAGCAACCACCCAGAATAGCCTAGCAACCACCCAAAACACCCTAGCAACCACCCAGAACACCCTAGCAACCACCTAGCAACCACCCAAAAGACCCTAGCAACCACCCAAAAGACCCTAGCAACCACCCAAAATATCCTAGCAACCGCCTAGCAACCACCCAGAATACCCTAGCAACAACGCAAAACACCCTAGCAACCACCCAGAACACCCTAGCAACCACCCAAAAGACCCTAGCAACCACCCAAAAGACCCTAGCAACCACCTAAAATATCATAGCAACCACCTAGCAACCACCCAAAAGACCCTAGCAACCACCAAGGACACCCTAGCAACCACTCAGAACACCCTAGCAACCTTCCAAAATACCCTAGCAACACCATAGCAACACCATAGCAACATCCTAGCAACCGCCTAGCAAAAAACGTTCTGCTCCAAACTTTCTCAAGCCAACTTAAAGTTTGTCTCGACGAACTTTCGCATCTAGTTATTATTATTCTTCTGTAAATAACTGTTGACTCAAACTCGCCCTAGAGCTTTAACTCTACATACTCCAAACTCGGCTCAGACACTCAAACTGATCTGAAGTTTTATGCTATATCTTTTCAGACTGATCGGACTTACGGTTTTCCTACAAATGACGATCAAAACTCGGAAAAACTCCCATTGACTTAACATTGGGCATTCTAAAAAAATTCAAACTCACCAACCGACAAAAATTCAAATCTAAATCCCTTGAAAACTAAATCAAACTGCCATTCTATATATATTAGCCAATGAAACTCATTTAAACTAATAAACTCTAATCTCATACACTTATAAACTAATTAACTTAAATTTAATAACTAATTAACTAATAAACTCATGAATTCATAGACTTATGAACTCTTAAACTCATAAATTAATAAAGTCTGAACTCTAAACTCATTTAAACTTATAAACTCTAAACTCAAAAACTTGTACACTTATAAACTTATCAATTTATACACTTATAAACTCTAAACTCTGAGTGTGTGTGTGTGTGTGTGTGTGTGTGTGTGTGTGTGTGTGTGTGTGTGTGTGTGTCTGAGTGTCTGAGTGAGTGTGTGAGCGAGGTAGTCTGTTTGAGTGTGTGTGTGTGTGTGTGTGTGTGTGTGTGTGTGTGTATCTATCTATCTACCGCTCTGAATACCATAGCAACCACCCAGAACACCCTAGCAACCACCTAGCAACCACCCAGAACACCCTAGCAACCACCCAAAAGACCCTAGCAACCACCCAAAATATCCTAGCAACCACCCAGAACACCCTAGCAACCACCTAGCAACCACCCAAAACACCCTAGAAACCACCCAAAAGACCCTAGCAACCACCCAAAATACCCTAGCAACACCATAGCAACCACACAAAACATCCTAGTAACCACCCATAACACCCTAGCAACCGCCTAACAACCACCCAGAACACCCTAGCAACCACCCAAAACACCCTAGCAACCACCCAAAATACCCTAGCAACACCATAGCAACCACACAAAACATCCTAGTAACCACCCATAACACCCTAGCAACCGCCTAGCAACCACCCAGAACACCCTAGCAACCACCCAAAAGACCCTAGCAACCACCCAAAAGACCCTAGCAACCGCCTAGCAACCACCCAGAATACCCTAGCAACCACCCAAAACACCCTAGCAACCACCCAGAACACCCTAGCAACCGCCCAGAATACCCTAGCAACCACCCAAAACACCCTAGCAACCACCCAGAACACCATAGCAACCGCCTAGCAACCACCCAAAAGACCCTAGCAACCGCCTAGCAACCACCCAGAATACCCTAGCAACCACCCAAAACACCCTAGCAACCACCCAAAAGACCCTAGCAACCGCCTAGCAACCAACCAAAAGACCCTAGCAACCACCCAAAACACCCTAGCAACCGCCTAGCAACCACCCAAAAGACCCAAGCAACCACCCAGAACACCCTAGCAACCGCCTAGCAACCACCCAAAAGACCCTAGCAACCACCCAAAAGACCCTGGCAACCACCCAAAATATCCTAGCAACCACCCAGAATACCCTAGCAACCACCCAAAACACCCTAGCAACCACCCAGAACACCCTAGCAACCGCCTAGCAACCACCCAAAAGACCCTAGCAACCACCTAGCAACCACCCAAAACACCCTAGCAACCACCCAGAACACCCTAGCAACCGCCTAGCAACCACCCAAAAGACCCTAGCAACCACCCAGGACACCCTAGCAACTGCCTAGCAACCACCCAGAAGACCCTAGCAACCAACCAAAATATCCTAGCAACCGCCTAGCAACCACCCAGAATACCCTAGCAACCACCCAAAAAACCCTAGCAACCACCCAGAACACCCTAGCAACCGCCTAGCAACCACCCAAAAGACCCTAGCAACCACCTAGCAACCACCCAAAAGACCCTAGCAACCACCCAGGACACCCTAGCAACCACCTAGCAACCACCCAGAACACCCTAGCAACCTCCCAAAATACCCTAGGAACACCATAGCAACCACCCATAAAATCCTAGCAACCGCCTAGCAAAAAACTTTCTGGTCCAAACTTTCTCAAGCCAACTTAAAGTTTGTCTCGACGAACTTTCGCATCTAGTTAAGTTGGCTTGAGAAAGCCAACATATTGAAATCCTATTTAAACTTATTATTATTATTCTTCTGTGGAAACTATTGACTCAAACTCGCCCTAGAGCTTTAACTCTA
The DNA here is from genome assembly GCA_021554675.1 of Leuciscus idus. Lineage (NCBI taxonomy): Eukaryota > Metazoa > Chordata > Actinopteri > Cypriniformes > Leuciscidae > Leuciscus > Leuciscus idus. The sequence goes on from CM038623.1 coordinate 1,192,414, forward strand.
CATACTCCAAACTCGGCTCAGACACTCAAACTGATCTGAAGTTTTATGCTATATCTTTTCAGACTGATCGGACTTACGGTTTTCCTACAAATGACGATCAAAACTCGGAAAAACTCCCATTGACTTAACATTGGGCATTCTAAAAAAATTCAAACTCACCAACCGACAAAAATTCAAATCTAAATCCCTTGAAAACTAAATCAAACTGCCATTCTATATATATTAGCCAATGAAACTCATTTAAACTAATAAACTCTAATTTCATACACTTATAAACTAATTAACTTAAATTGAATAACTAATTAACTAATAAACTCATGAATTCATAGACTTATGAACTCTTAAACTCATAAATTAATAAACTCTGAACTCTAAACTCATTTAAACTTATAAACTCTAAACTCAAAAACTTGTACACTTATAAACTCTAAACTCATAAACTCTGAGTGTGTGTGTGTGTGTGTGTATCTATCTATCTACCGCTCTGAATACCATAGCAACCACCCAGAACACCCTAGCAACCACCTAGCAACCACCCAAAAGACCCTAGCAACCACCCAAAATATCCTAGCAACCACCCAAAAGACCCTAGCAACCACCCAAAACACCCTAGCAACCGCCTAGCAACCACCTTAAAAGACCATAGCAACCACCCAAAACACCCTAGCAACCACCCAAAACACCCTAGCAACCGCCTAGCAACCACCCAAAAGACCCTAGCAACCACCCAAAATACCCTAGCAACACCATAGCAACCACACAAAACATCCTAGTAACCACCCAAAACACCCTAGCAACCGCCTAGCAACCACCCAAAATACCCTAGCAACACCATAGCAACCACACAAAACATCCTAGTAACCACCCAGAACACCCTAGCAACCACCCAAAACACCCTAGCAACCACCCAAAATATCCTAGCAACCGCCTAGCAACCACCCAGAATACCCTAGCAACCACCCAAAACACCCTAGCAACCACCCAAAACACCCTAGCAACCGCCTAGCAACCACCCAAAAGACCCTAGCAACCACCCAGAATACCATAGCAACCACCCAAAATACCCTAGCAACCGCCTAGAAACCACCCAAAAGACCCTAGCAACCACCCAAAATAGCCTAGCAACCACCCAGAATACCCTAGCAACCACCCAAAATACCCTAGCAACCGCCTAGCAACCACCCAAAAGACCCTAGCAACCACCCTAAATATCCAAGCAACCACATAGCAAACACCCAGAATACCCTAGCAACCACCCAAAACACCCTAGCAACCACCCAGAACACCCTAGCAACCGCTTAGCAACCACCCAAAAGACCCTAGCAACCACCCAAAATATCCTAGCAACCGCCTAGCAACCACCCAGAATACCCTAGCAACCACCCAAAACACCCTAGCAACCACCCAGAACACCCTAGCAACCGCCTAGCAACCACCCAAAATACCCTAGCAACCACCCAAAAGACCCTAGCAACCACCCAGGACACCCTAGCAACCACCTAGCAACCACCCAGAACACCCTAGCAACCTCCCAAAATACCCTAGCAACACCATAGCAACACCATAGCAACATCCTAGCAACCGCCTAGCAAAAAAACGTTCTGGTCCAAACTTTCTCAAGCCAACTTAAAGTTTGTCTCGACGAACTTTCGCATCTAGTTATTATTATTCTTCTTACTAAAACTGTTGACTCAAACTCGCCCTAGAGCTTTAACTCTACATACTTCAAACTCGGCTCAGACACTCAAACTGATCTGCAGCTATATGCTATATCTTTTCAGACTGATCGGACTTACGGTTTTCCTACAAATGACGATCAAAACTCGGAAAAACTCCCATTGACTTAACATTGGGCATTCTAAAAAAATTCAAACTCACCAACCGACAAAAATTTAAATCTAAATCCCTTGAAAACTAATTCAAACTGCCATTCTATATATATTAGCCAATGAAACTCATTTAAACTAATAAACTCTAATCTCATACACTTATAAACTTATTAACTTAAATTTAATAACTAATTAACTAATAAACTCATGAATTCATAGACTTATGAACTCTTAAACTCATAAATTAATAAACTCTGAACTCTAAACTCATTTAAACTTATAAACTCTAAACTCAAAAACTTGTACACTTATAAACTCATCAATTTATACACTTATAAACTCTAAACTCATAAACTCTGAGTGTGTGTGTGTGTGTGTGTGTGTGTGTGTATCTATCTACCTCTCTGAATACCATAGCAACCACCCAGAACACCCTAGCAACCACCTAGCAACCACCCAGAACACCCTAGCAACCACCCAAAAGACCCTAGCAACCACCCAAAATATCCTAGCAACCACCCAGAACACCCTAGCAACCACCCAAAACACCCTAGCAACCGCCTAGCAACCACCCAAAAGACCCTAGCAACCACCCAAAATACCCTAGCAACACCATAGCAACCACACAAAACATCCTAGTAACCACCCATAACACCCTAGCAACCGCCTAGCAACCACCCAGAACACCCTAGCAACCACCCAAAACACCCTAGCAACCACCCAAAATACCCTAGCAACACCATAGCAACCACACAAAACATCCTAGTAACCACCCCTAACACCCTAGCAACTGCCTAGCAACCACCCAGAACACCCTAGCAACCACCCAAAACACCCTAGCAACCACCCAAAATATCCTAGCAACCGCCTAGCAACCACCCAGAATACCCTAGCAACCACCCAAAACACCCTAGCAACCACCCAGAACACCCTAGCAACCGCCTAGCAACCACCCAAAAGACCCTAGCAACCACCCAAAAGACCCTAGCAACCGCCTAGCAACCACCCAGAATACCCTAGCAACCACCCAAAACACCCTAGCAACCACCCAGAACACCCTAGCAACCGCCAAGCAACCACCCAGAATACCCTAGCAACCACCCAAAACACCCTAGCAACCACCCAGAACACCCTAGCAACCGCCTAGCAACCACCCAAAAGACCCTAGCAACCACCCAAAAGACCCTAGCAACCGCCTAGCAACCACCCAGAATACCCTATCAACCACCCAAAACACCCTAGCAACCACCCAAACGACCCTAGCAACCGCCTAGCAACCACCCAAAACACCCTAGCAACCACCTAGCAACCACCCAAAAGACCCTAGCAACCGCCTAGCAACCACCCAGAATACCCTAGCAACCACCCAAAACACCCTAGCAACCGCCTAGCAACCACCCAAAAGACCCTAGCAACCACCCAAAAGACCCTAACAACCGCCTAGCAACCACCCAGAATACCCTAGCAACCACCCAAAACACCCTAGCAACCACCCAGAACACCCTAGCAACCGCCTAGCAACCACCCAAAAGACCCTAGCAACCGCCTAGCAACCACCCAGAATACCCTAGCAACCACCCAAAACACCCTAGCAACCACCCAGAACACCCTAGCAACCGCCTAGCAACCACCCAAAAGACCCTAGCAACCGCCTAGCAACCACCCAGAATACCCTAGCAACCACCCAAAAGACCCTAGCAACCGCCTAGCAACCACCCAAAACACCCTAGCAACCGCCTAGCAACCACCCAAAAGACCCTAGCAACCACCCAGAACACCCTAGCAACCGCCTAGCAACCACCCAAAAGATCCTAGCAACCACCCAGGACACCCTAGCAACCACCTAGCAACCACCCAGAACACCCTAGCAACCTCCCAAAATACCCTAGCAACACCATAGCAACACCATAGCAACATCCTAGCAACCGCCTAGCAAAAAACGTTCTGCTCCAAACTTTCTCAAGCCAACTTAAAGTTTGTCTCGACGAACTTTCGCATCTAGTTCTTATTCTTATTATTCCACACAAAGTTTGGCGCGTAATGCGCCCCGCACCGTTTGTCACAGACCCCTGAGTGAGGTGTCAAATCGAGCGGCTCATTGAGGAGAGGTGTGCTATATCTTTTCTAAGCGATCGGGTGTACGATGTTCGCACAGCGGACGAAAAAGCGGCCAAAAAAGTCCCATTGACTTAACATGGGGAGTTCTAAAAACATTTGAATCCCAACTGCCGTTTTCACACACACCACTCCAAAGGGCCTGACACCCCTGCGTTTCTCTCCCTCTCTCTCTCCCTCAGAGGATTTATATTATCAAGCAGCCAATAAGTAATGGCCTAAAATGTTCATAGCCACACCCTAGCAACCAGTTACAGCACCCTAGCAACCACTCTGAGCTCCCTAGCAACCACCCTAAACCAATAAATAATATAAAAACTTTTTTTTTACATTTTTTAAAGCAATATCACACTCGTAGCCTTGCGATATTGCTCCATGCTTGTGCCTATTCGGCCATAGGCACGAGGCCGCAGGCCGAGTGCCGTACTGAAGGAACTCGTTATTAAAGATTTTAAGAACTCTATAAAAACTCCATAGTAACCATATTTGACAACTACCAACCACCTAGTAACACCATAGCAACTACCAAAAATACCTTAGCAACCACCCTGAACACCCTAGCAACGTCTAGAAATGCTCTATTAACCACCAAAAAACTCTAGCAACCACCCAGAACACCCTAGCAACTGCCTAGCAACGACCCAGAACACCTAGCAACTGCCTAGTAACCACCCAGAACGCCTAGCAACCACCCAGAACACCCTAGCAACTGCCTAGCAACGCCCTAGCATCCACCCAGAATACCATAGCAACTGCCTAGCAACACCATAGCAACCACCTAGCAACCACCAAGAATACCCTAGCAACTGCCTAGCAACCACCCAGAACACCTTAGCAACTGCCTAGCAACACCATAGCAACCACCCAGAAAACCCTAGCAACCACCACCTGGCAACAGCATCTTACTAAAAACATGCTAGCAACATACTAATCATGCTAGTATCATGCTAGCAACATGCTAATCAAGCTAGCATCATGCTAGCATGATGCTAATCAAGCTAGCAAAATGCTAATAATGCTAGCATAATGCTACCAACATGCTAATCAAGCTAGCATCATGCTAGCAACATGCTAATCAAGCTAGCATAATGCTAGCAACATGCTAATCAAGCTAGCATCATGCTAGCAACATGCTAATCAAGCTAGCATCATGCTAGCAACATGCTAATCAAGCTAGCATAATGCTAGCAACATGCTAATCATGTTAGCATCTAGCTAAAAACATGCTAGCAACATGCTAATCATGCTAACATCAAGCAACCAACATGCTAATCAAGCTAGCATTATGCTAACATAATGCTAATCATGCTAGCATCATGCTACCAATATGCTAATTAAGCTATCACAATGCTATTCAAGCTAGCATCATGCTAACAACATGTTAATCAAGCTAGCATAATACTAGCAACATGCTAATCAAGCTAGCATCATGCTAACAACATGCTAATCAAGCTAGCATAATGCTAGCAACATGCTAATCATGTTAGCATCTAGCTAAAAACATGCTAGCAACATGCTAATCATGCTAACATCAAGCTACCAACATGCTAATCAAGCTAGCATCATGCTAACATAATGCTAATCATGCTAGCATTATGCTACCAATATGCTAATTAAGCTAGCACAATGATATTCAAGCTAGCATCATGCTAACAACATGTTAATCAAGCTAGCATAATGCTAGCAACATGCTAATCATGTTAGCATCTAACTAAAAACATGCTAGCAAAATGCTAATCATGCTAGCATCATGCTACCAACATGCTAATCATGTTAACAACATGCTAATCATGCTAGCATAATTTTAACAACATGTTAATCATATGAAATCATGCTGGAATGTGGTAAATCGTAGTAAATCATCTTAGAAACATGGTAAATCGTGGTAAATAATGCTAAAACGTGGTATATCATGGTATCACAACATGTTAATTGTGTTAGCATCTGCCCAGTGGCGAGTTTTGCCACTGCAAGCACCACTTCACATTTTCTTCAGGAAATGTACATTCTAGTTTATTATTATTATTATTATTATTATGCATTTTCACATTAAAGGTGGAAAAATACTGCAAGCCCAGCTAGATCGGCCCAAAGGCGGTTTCCGATCAGTGAGTGAAGGTTTTCTGTTACTGTCTTTCCTCGTGGCAAAGTAATTTGATTAAATGAAATACATTTTTTTCATATGTAATTACCTCGTTATTTCATCTGACTCCATAAATGAAAAGGTTTTAATGATATCTGTGCATCATTAAATGTGAGTGAATGTTTGAATATTCTTTTTAACTCCTTACTGAAAATAAAGTCGGTTAGAATAAAATCAAATGTTTACAATTTATTATTTCAGGTAAATGTATCATGCCAATTTCATAATCAGTTCAAAGATAAAAGATACAAAACATCAAATGCTCTGGAATAAAGAGAGAAGATGCAAACCTTGACATTTATAAAATACATGATGCAAAGTGTTTTTGCTTGCACTTCACATCACAGGCTAATCTGGGTTACAGAATCGCACCGAGCCTCTAGTAACATTTCATTATATAGACCAAAACTTCTTTCACATGGAAACATTTGCTAACAATGGGAATTTGCATTCAGAGGTTACACCTTTTGGGAGCAGGAGGCCATTTGCCTGGAAGACACACGCTCCTTTGTGTGCAAGTTATCCCTAAAACTCTTAATAACTTATTTCCTTTTGGTTTCCTTCTTTGGAAATTAGACATTTGTACTACTCGCACTGAGACATTTCAAATGATACCAAACATGTATAATACTGTATGATAATTATTCACATTAAACCATATAGATCTTTGGGTGAATTTTGGTGATCTCAGCATGAGAGAGAAGGAATGGGGGAAGTGGGAAAGAGATTAGGATGATTCTGAGGTGAGACTTGCATCTCAAATGGTAATGCTACCTTCACAAGAGTGAGTTCAAATGTTAATTTCCTTTGTTCTCTCAGAGAGTAGCTCTCTCTTCTAGTTCTTCCAGTTTCTCCAGTCTCACACTTTAGTTTCTCACTAAAGCTGATCGTCTGTGAATCGACGCCTACAGAAGTGCGGAAGTGTTTAGTATTCACTTTAAATGCTTACATGCTACATTTATATATTTCAGATTGCAAAGAATCTGTGAATTAATCTAAACTAAAGAGAATCCATAGAGCTTGATATCATTATAATCTTGAAGATGAATTTGTCCACTTTTATGTGTCACAACTCCATAAAGTTCATATTTGAAGATCGAGTTTAATATGATAGCGATGCAAATGCAAAAACATTGTACAATTATATAACATGATATCAGAAGGAGATAAATTAACCCGTATGTGATATTTATGCCTGTTTCAGCATTTCTGAAGGTGAATTTACATTTCCTATGAATCTTCTTTGGCTTCGGTTCTGCTCCAAGGTGTTTCCTCAGATTGCGCATGCGCAGAGGCTTCAGGCCAACAACAAATAAACCCCACCCATCATCTCTCTTCTTCAAATAGTTTTCATTTAGAAAAATATATTAATATAATGTGATCCGGAGGAAAAGATTGATCGTCTCTGACTGATTCCCCTCTGAAGACTGAATCTGGACAACAAACTAAAACTAAACTTGTGTCCTGTGCACAAAGCACAAAGTGTCCTTATCGCAGTATATTAAAAAACAAATCACTTTAAACCAAATGTTGAAAGACAACGTCAAATGCCTTGTAGAAAAAAAAAGAAAGAAAAAAAAGGTAAAACTTTGCTCTGAAATCAGATCAGAAGAGTCAACGATGTCTAAAATGAATCTGATATTATAAATGTGCTTATTTTTATAAAGCCAGACTGAGATTCATTATAAGATAGCTCATAACTCTCTGTAATCTCTGGGCAAAACTCTGAGCTAGAATCTGGTCATCAGTGTTCAATAACAGATTGGACACCAGTTTTCAATAAGAAGCGGATCCTTGTTGTGTTTTATGATCAGAGTAATCCCGCCTGTGTTAATCTAGGAGAAGAGATGTTCTCACAATAATAAACTGAAGGGTTCAGAGAACGCCTTATAAAACTCTGCTGTAATACCAGCATTACCTGGAGACTCGCTGATTTAAGATGATTCATGGAAACAACCATTTACACTATCCAGACTCAAAATGAGGATGTGTCATCCATATCAAACCTAGAGGTATATAACAGCTTATATAAGTAAATAACTGACCGTAAAGTGTGACATTTGTGAGAGTTTTCGAAATGGCGTCTTCTCATCCACGAAGTTTTAACTTGTTTTCGACACTGTGTTTCCTGAAGGAGAGAGTCATACCTGTTCTACATGCTCCTGCATGCAGAGCTCACCTGACCCAGTTACATGAAAACCGTGAGGCGGATTGAAGTGTTTCTACACCAGATAGTGTCTGTATTTTGCAGCGAGTCAAAGCAAACATTCTGAATTCATTTATCCTTCACGTCAGAAATAGCGAAAAATGCAGGAAAAGAATATAGAAATGTGAGAAATACAGACAAAAGTATGACCTTCACTTACCATACTTCATCAGCAGGAGCCGATAGTCTAATATAGATATAGCTAATAGTCATTTGAGAGATCAACATCAAATGCTGTACTACATATAACTGCATTGCTTGACTATAGACATACCAAAGGAAATGTGCACCTTTTCATTTTTCTGTCTTTTCTGTTCGGGCACAAGATGGATCTGATGTGTCACGTGACATGTTAAACTAGCATTTCCAGACTCCTGCCTCTTAAACAGATGTGTTCAATAAAAAATCAACATGGAAAAAAAGGCAGACTATGAGGTGTGGACAGATATCATGTACTGTTGGAACGAGAAGAGACAGCGCCAATATGTAAAGGTTAATAAAGAATACATTGGCCCTAATATAAATCTTCTGATATAAACAGTCTGACTACTTACAATGGGCACAATCTGCACGAGAGTTGAGGCAATGGCCAATGACAGCAGTAGAAGTAAAAGTCTCAGAATTTTGTACGAGTACACTTGTACAATATTGTAAGGCCCGCTATATTTGGCCCAATCTCCGGTTCGCCAATACACGGGGAAGGTTGTCACGTGTTCTGTCCTCACTCATGCAAAGTATTGGTTGGTTAAATTTGCAATACATTAATCATATGTATTTACTCGTTAATTCATCTGACTCCATAAATGAAAGGTTTTAATAATCTGCCTCACTAAAAGTGAACGAATGTTTGACTATTCCTTTAACCATTAAATGAACAATGTCAAAATCAGTTATAATAATCATATGTAACAATTTAATATTTCATATATCAGAGATCAATTCCACAATCAATTCAAATATCTAAAACATGGTTATACATTGGTTACATCAAATAGTCTTACCCAGCTTGACCTGAGAGAGAGAGAGAGAGAGAGAGAGAGAGAGAGAAAGAGAGAGGGAGAGAGAGAGATTTTTGATTTTTCAAAATTACTTTTATTACAATAAAAAATAGCCAACCATAAAAAAAAATTTTTCACAATTAATTAATTCCTTACAGACTTAAAGCAAAACACAACTCTCCATTCACAACTGAGCATAAGGCTTCTCTGTAACACCATATAGATTCAAACTTCATTAAGTTATTCATTACTTTATAAAATCGAAAATCAACAACAATTCTGGATTTCACCATTACTTTAAACACCCGTACCACATCACTATCATTCCTTTGTTCTATATGATTTCTCCTACTAATGTATATAGCCATTTTCGCTTTTCCAAGTACAAAGTTCAACAGCTGACATTCACCACTTCTACTTCTCATATATTTAAAACCACAAATTAAAGTCTGTACAGAAAAAACTTCATTAAAACAATTGAAAATTGCTTTTAACATTTCAAACAAAGGCTTTATCCTAAAACAATAAATAAAACAGTGGAAAACAGTTTCTCTTTCAGAACAAAAAGGGCAATCTTGACTTGATTCAGAATCCAAAAAAGCATTGACTGCGATTGCTCCATGTAAAACCCTCCAATGAATGTCAGCTGTTTTTTTGGTTAATGGTGGCTTATATAACGCTCTCCACTCTGGTCTTACGTTCTCATTCAATCTCAAAACATCACGCCAAGGTGTATCGACTTTTTGATGTAAACCTTTTTTGTTAAAAAACTTTACACATGCCTTATACAACTGTTTTCCATTAACATCATTAAAACCTAAACACAAACTCTTTAGTTGTAGGAAAATTCCAGAATGGTCATTTAAATTGGGGGATAAAAACATTTTAGGAAAGGGATCCAAATCATTAGGACAAATAAGTCCTTCACAATAGTCTTTGAGCATATTAGACTCCTCTGATGTAAGAGCAGATCGCATCCTCTGTAATATTTGAGTCATTGTTCGAACAGATTTCATCTTCAGACAAGCAGTCACTTCTTCAGCTTTAGCAAGTTCGGACCCCACCAAAGTTACAAGTTTTTTAAAAGTTGTAATTTCCGCTTGAATAAAAAGTTCAGTAAATGTGCTGCTTGTGCTCATTACATCCAGTCTCGCACCATTTATCAGGGGTTCTTCCAGCAACCAAAATAAGGAGTTTTTATTTTCAGACTTCACATTAAAACAACTCCAAACCTTAAAAAGATTTTGATAGAAAACAGGTAAACATGAAGTGTCAATCTTTTTAGGATCCATTAAAAACAGGGATTTGTCAAGGTTCATCGCTTGAACAGATTTCAGAATACTGCTGGTTACTGTTCTCCAACTTACATTTTCTGAGCTTATTAGAAATCTCTGCAAAAACTGCAGTCGAAACGCAGCAGTTCTGCTTTGCAGATGAACCAACCCTTGTCCACCTTCCTCTTTTGGTAAATACAAAACATTTCGTATTACCCAATTTAACTTATCCCAAAAGAATTCTATCAAAATTGATTGTATCTTTGCCAACAAATAGGTTGGTGGATCGACACAAGCCAACCGATGCCACAAAAAGGATGCAACCAACATTGCTGATTTAAGCCACTTCCACCTGGCTAATCGACCTTTTATCTTCTCAATTACTCCTTCCCAATTCTTCTGCACAGTATCTTCATCACCCAAATGGACCCCAAGATATTTAAAACCATTCATTTTCCATATTAAACCACCTGGTAAATCTGGCGTTTTTTCTTTCCATTTTCCCAGCAACACTGCATCACTCTTTTTCCAATTGATTTTAGCAGAAGAAATAGATTCAAAATCATTAGCTATTCTTGTTAAACTTTGTATATCTTTCTGGCCTTCAATCATTACAACAATGTCATCAGCATACGCTGATAACTTAATTGCATTATCACATTTTGGAATATTTAAACCAGTCAGTTCTTTTCTCAATTTATGTAAAAAAGGTTTAATTGCCAGTGCATACAGCATTCCGGACAGAGAACAACCTTGTCTAATCCCACGATTAACCTTAAAAGGAGCGCATAAGCCACCATTAAACTTCAACACACCCTCAATGTCATTATACAAAGTTTTGATTTTATCACTAAAAGCTGAATTAAAACCGAAGGCTTTCATAACTTTCCATAAATAATCATGTTCAACACGATCAAAAGCCTTCTCTTGATCAATGGAAATCAAGCCTGCATTTAAACCAAATATTTTAACTACTTCAAAAATGTCTCTAATTAATGAAATATTATCAAATATTGACCTGCCAGGGATGCAATAAGACTGATCTGTATGTATAACCTCTTCTAAAACCTTTCCAAGTCTTGTTGCTAACACTTTTGAAAGTATTTTATAATCACAGCATAACAAAGAAACAGGTCGCCAACTTGTTATATGAGTTAAATCACCTTTTTTTGGTAAAAGCGTCAGAACTGCTCTTCGACAGCTTAAAGGTAGACATCCTTCAGTTAAACTATTATTTAGAACTTCCAATAAATCCTCTCCTATTATATTCCAATAAGACTTATAAAATTCAATTGGAAGTCCATCCATTCCAGGAACTCGACCACATTCCATTTTTTGAAGATTCTTATACAACTCCTCCAATGTTATGGGTTTATTAAGATCTTCATTAGATTTTTCAGAAATCTGAGGTAAACCTCTAAAGAAACATTGTTCTATACACTGATCTTCTTTGGACTCATTTTTATACAACTTTTCATAAAAACTGACTGCTCTCTTACGCATTTCAATTGGATCTGAAAGTAAAACCCCACTTTCAGATTGTAAAACGTTAATAAATCTTCGTTGCCCATTTTTCTTTTCTAACCCAAAAAAAAATTTGGAAGGAGCATCCATCTCATTTGAGTTTGAAAAACGTGATCTTATTAATGCTCCTTGTGCTTTTATCCCCAGCAGATCAGATAAAGCTGATTTTTTATGTTTAAAATCATCAATATGGTCTTGATTTCCAGTTTGTGTTGAATTTTGAAGTCTCAAAACTTCAGCTTCTAAAATCTGAACAGATCTAGCTAATTCTTTGGTGACATTCAGGGTGTATTGTTGACATAGTTGTTTTATTCGAATTTTTCCAAAATCCCACCAGTTCTTTAAAGATTGAAAATTATTTTTTTCCTTTTTAAAATTAATCCAGAAACATTCAAAAATGTCTTTGAACTGACTATCGTCTAAAAGTGTTGTATTAAGATGCCAATAGGCACTATTTGGTTTAACAGAATTCATAGAGATTACATATCCTATTAAACTATGATCTGAAATACCAACCGGAGAGATAAAACATCTTTTAAAAATATTAAGGTGGTGTTTAAAGACATATAACTTGTCTAACCTTGCTAATGATAACAAGTTATCTCGAGCATGAACCCAAGTATATTGTCTAACATCTTTGTTAAAATTTCTCCATACATCACTTAAATCATGCGTTTCAATCATTTGAATGAGCCTTCTGCGTGATGGCATATGTGGCTCAATATGATTTCTGTCTAAACTGCTAACTGCACAATTAAAATCACCTCCCAAAAACAAGTATTCTTCCCCATTACACTCTTCTAAAGTTTTACAAAGAGTATCTAAAAAACACATTCTCTGTATTGGCTGACTTGGGGCATAAATACATATGAAAATAAATACAAATTTTTCAAAGTTCGCAATCACTTTTAAAATTCTTCCTTTTATAATCTCTTCCTTTTTAACTGAACTGGGAACAAAATTTTTATCAAATAAAATACCAACTCCACCACTAATGGAAGTGTTATGGCTTAAAAAAGATAAACCATTCCATTCTTTAAACCATTCAACAGCATTTTTATCATCACTATGGGTCTCTTGCATAAATAAAACATCAATTTTTTTCTGTCTCACTACCTCATATATTTCCAATCTTTTCCTCACATCTCTGGCTCCATTCACATTTAATGAGGCAATGCGAAATTCACCCATAGTACAGGATAAGATTAGCCATAGAAAACTGAGTAAGAGACAGGACCCATACATCATTAACTCAAGCTTCATTATCGCTATTACTCAGTTGATTTTGAACCTTAGTGACAATTTTTTTAAGACGATACACTTCTTTATCTAAGAAGCATCCCTCATTCATTGAACTCTTAGTCACTTCAACAAATCTTTTAAGATTTGGAAAATAATCAAAGACTTGTACACCTCTTAGATTTTTTGTCACTTTTAGAAATAACTTGATTTTTTCAGTGTTACAGTCGTGACATGGCCAATCACTCTGAGAACAGATTGAAGCAGTGGAATCAGAAGAATCGCTCTCACTTCCAGCATCTTGATCAATTTCATTAGCCTGTAGGCCTACTTTTGTTTTTCTTGCTTGTTTATTTACAATGCATTCGTTTCTCTTCTTCCTTTTCAGGGGTGTTTTAAACAGGCTTTGATCTACTTCCATCAATAAAACATTATTCTCCTTATTTGGATTTTCAGTGGCAGAATCAGCATCAAGCATCTGACTCACTGGGACCAACTCCAAATGTTCACTATTCTCATTAGACTCATTTGTCGCCGATTCTAACTGCTCAATGCCATGTTCTTCAACGACAATTTCCTCATTTCTTATTTCAACTGCAGACTCTTGATTTACACCAGCATCAGTTGAAACTAATTTATCCGTTTCATTAGAATGAGCCACCTCACGCTGTACACCCGAAGGCCCGGGTTTATTGACATTCGCGTTACTGGTCGGACAAGCACGAATCTGATGACCCGTCTTTCCACATCCAAAACATCTCATAGAGTCAGTCGACACAAACACTGTATAATCAAATTCATCTATTCTGAATTTTAAGTTCAGATCAAGTTCGTTCCCATTGTTTAAAACCATGTATGTAAACCTTCTAAAGGAAACGACATGTTTCAACAGTTCCGATTTACTGGCGATTGCGATCTTCTTAACAGGTGAAACAAGTTTACCAAAGCGTGAAAGCTCTCTTGCTAGCACTTCATCCTTGATAAAAGGTGGAACATTTGACAAAGTCACCTTTTTAGCTGGTGTAGAAAGTGGAAGTACAGGTGCAAATGAACCCCTCAATTCAATGCCCTTTTCTACCACCTCATTTGCCTTTTCTACCGTGCTCAAAAAAAGTACAATTGCATTGTTCATCTTTGAAGCAGCCAAAACGCATGCATGTCCAATAACATTTCCAACAGCTAAACTACATTCCTCTGCACTGCCCGCCGCCACGATTTTAACTCCATGCCGACGCGTGAGGGAATCTAAAACACCACCTGTATGGGCCGCCATAGTGTACGAAAACACCGGCGTACAACGCCCTCAAACTTTCAAAAGTCCTTTTATCACCCAGTCACAACACATACAGTTTTAACAAAACATACACATAAAACATACAACATAAAAAAAGAAAGTTTGAAAAAGAAGCCACAGCGGGCACAAACACCTCGCACTCACCACGCGCTCAGCTGCCCACTCGCTCTCACCATTCGCTCCGCACATGCGCACAAAGAGAGAGAGAGAGAGAGAGAGAGAGAGAGAGAGAGAGAGAGAGAGAGAGAGCGAAACCACCTATCCAATTCCACGTCCAGCCAAGAAGAAGCGACAGAGAGAGTCAGAACACCTTCCTTTATCCTCTGACCAGGTGAGAAGGGGGATGGGGTGAGACCACCCTCAAATGGCTTCTATCCCACAGAAGTTCAAGTTCATTTCCTATGAACTTCTATAAACCTTATTTCCTTTTATTTTATCTATCTGGATATGAGATATCTGCACCACTCACTTTGAGACATTTCAAATGACACCAAAAGCATAACAGTCAATGATAAACATTCGCATTAAACCATGCTCTTGTGTGGGTTCTTTGTTGTTAGTTCATGTGCTTCTGTGAGTTCAAATGTTAATTAGCCAGCCGGGCCCTTTTGTCCCATAAATCAGGCCTCAACCAGTATTTTCAGTCTTACAGTTTCCCTCCTTGATCCCGTGGGTCACATTCCGATGAACACTTACGGGGTCACAGTAAGACGTTTGTTATAATCCTTGAAGATGTAGCACAAAAATTGTCTTTGCAATGTTGGCATCTGTAGAAGCTCAGTGGGCGGTGTTCACCTGCAGAACACCTGTTCCCACCAGGTGTATAGCTTGAGTCCAGCGGGTGGATGAATGCGTTTAGGTTCTCTCCCTGTAATCCTGTGACGTGAGCAAAGTTCATAGAGTCAATCTGGACCTTTTGTGACTTGTTCAGTTGACGTGTCATTCCTTCATGGAGAAACTTCCGCTTCCCTGGCACCTTCTCCACGATGATGATCTGACCCTTCTTGACCAACCCTGTCACCTCCAGCGGTATGGTGGTCTGGGCAGACCTCAGTGGATGAAGGGCTTCTCCTTTGGTCCACACGGCTTTGTGTGAGACACCTGAAAAGCATCTTAAATGTCCGCTTCACGATTGAGCACATATGAACTTACAGTCGTAAGGAAATGCATAGGAACGCATAATGCAATAAGGAAAAATCATGTCTCGTTCAATGTAAAATACCATGTTCATGTCAGCAATTGTGAGTGGTACGTTTGGTCTCATTAATTACCTGATTTGTAATTACCACGTCAATAGTACTCCTATAGAGGGTCAAGGAAGGACAAAGGAAGATCTTACAAGCTCTTACCCTGTTTCTAGAAACATTTAAATAAATGGCATTCTAACAAAACAACCAGTGCTATTTTGGTGTAACCAAACATAGAGATTCAATTGAATTGATGTCCAAATACATTGTTGCAAGTAAAATGGACAATATACAAATATGCAGATAAGTTTCAGAAATGTTTTTCTGAATTACTCAAAGGAAATCAAAATAAGTTTCAGAAAATTAAAATCAAAATAAGTTTCAGAAATGCTTTCTGAATTACTCAAAGGAAAAAAATGCAGAAATCAAAATAGGTTTCAGAAATGCATCAAGAGGTCGGTGTAAACCAATCAATGGTTTTGTGTGTTTGTGTGAGAATTTTTTAGAATGTCAGAGTGTGTTTTTGTCTGTGAGAGTGTTGTGTGTGTGTGTGTGTGTGTGTGTGTGTGTGTGTGTGTGTGTGTGTGTGTGTGTGTGTGTGTGTGTGTGTGTGTGTGTGTGTGTGTGTGTGTGTCTGTGAGAGAGTGTGTTTGAGAGTGTGTGTATTGATCTGGCTAAGTCACAGTCGATGACAGAGTTGAATTGTACATTTTTGTACTTGATTGATTTATCCATTTTAATTATGTTTCTGTTATTACTGGTAAGTTGAGAAATCAGGGGCCCTCTGATCTTCCAACTCCCACCAACAATCATAGAGTTTGAAATTTAATGGCAGGTCTGCCTTAGAATTTGTCTTGATTTGTGACTGCAGCCATTCAGTTGTTCATGTGTGTTACATTAGTTAGCAGTTTGTTGTGAATAGCGTATGCTATTCTCTGTGTCTCTGTTAGACCATGATCATGAGATCAGCTCCACCCTGTGTGTGTGAAGCTATCTGGATCTGTTAGTGTGAAGATGACACATCTTCGTCTGATGTGCAGTGTTCAGCCTGGATAGACCATCTACCCCAGGTGATGTTGCTGTGAGGGTATAGTGATGGAGGGGTGTGTTCAGTGTTCATGTCTAGGAGATGGGTGGAATCTAATCTATAACAATTGTGTTGCAAATTTCGATCCAGTTCTAAACTGGGAGGCCATATTTATGCAGTAATGTAATAGTGTGACGTGTGAAAAGGCCTTTTGTAATGTCTTTTCACCCATCTCCCGAGTCTCAGGTTATGTTCGAACAATTCCGCTGTCCTGGATTTGCTCCAGGTGGGCTCCACCATTTTGCAGAAGTAGCCTAAGCCTGAGACCGAAAACAGAGGAGAGCGAACCACAGATAATTCCAATATTTCAAAAGCATTAAATTCAGATGTGTAGAATTCTTTTACTTGTTAGCCATTTTAATTCCAGATGTCACATGAAACCGAGTTTCATTGACCACGTCTGGATTGTTGCTGTTGTCTCAGTGTGTTGTGACACCTGAAGCTGCTTTTTCAGTTCAGCCTTCAGTCTGCTGCATGTGCAATGCATTCACACATTTTAATTTGTGCAGATATTTCTTGACCTGCAAAAAACTGTGGTACTTCTGTCTGCTGTTTAGCATTTCACACCCTCCTCGTAAATTTACTTATCTTATCAGATTCAATTCAGTTGGTGCACCCCAGTCAGGGATTATTTAGCGTGCTATTACCTGTGCCACACTCCTAGCCGTGTTTTCTAACGGTGAAAAATAAAGGCATACTCCGCCCCTTTTTGGCACTGGGTAGCACACAAATGAAATTCTGTTTCAGAAATTCAATTTTAATGATGAAAGTCACACTTCTCCAATTATTGTCCTGCTCGGCGAGTGTAATATAATGTTTATTATAATTCAAGTTATAATATAATTATATTCTTTAACAATACAAGTCAAATTATATTGTTTTCGGTCTCTGGAACAACTTAACACATGGTCAAATCTCTACTTGTTCTCATGTCAATACATTTGAATATTAAAAGGCCTTTTGGCTCAGGGCTGATAAGATGTACATTCGCTGTTTTTCTTTTTCCCTTTGCTAGGTTTCAAATACCTTTTCTTCTCATTTAGTCTTTTTAAATGGCCATTATAACGTTTGATTCTTCTATTTACTCTTACTTTATATTTTTCCGTTTATAGATAAGGAAACTATATCACTTTGCAGTCCTTCTCCTAAGGATGCACGACACAAGTGGTCAGTCCCGAAGATCAGAAGCTGAGGCAATGGCTAAATATCTAGGACGTTGCCGTAATCCCAACGCGCAACAAACAAAGATATATTCAATAGCCCTCTTGGATGCCCTTCAGGAACTTAATTCAATCGTTTTACTTTAGTAGGTTTTGGCCACCATTAAAGATGCCAGTAGATCAACTTTACTTCTCTTTAATAGCTTTGGATTAGCCAGGCCCGTGATTGTTCACGCACAACATTAAAGTAACATTAAATTAGAACAGAAGTCATCGGAAGTGTTCAAGCTAGGTTGATCAATCAGCATCTTGCTGATCGTAGTCGAACTAACCCATCCTCTCATCCAAGCAGCCCGCACACTTCCTGATATCAGTTATTAACCGTCGTTAATCTCTAACGCAATCTTGTGGAATATACGAATCCGTTAATCTATTTTGGAAAAAACAAATCTCAGAGTAATTCAGAATACATTCAAACATAACAATATTTCGTTCTCTGAAGCCTTAAATATGAAAAGGTTTTTTGTTTCAGGATTAATGAGATGCGTTCGCTGTTTCTGATTTTCAAATTCATTGTGAATCACATGATAGCCATCAAATTCAGCACAGACACACGCGTTTACTTTAGTTTACACAGGACACATGGCCTAGAATACAACATCTACAACCTTTTACCTAAGTGTTCCAAATACACCCACAGCAAAACAATAGAATACATCTATATCACCTTTGCCTAAGTGTTTCAACTACACTTACAGTAAAGTAATCCTGTGTTTAAAGAATAAACTTTAAATTAGCCTATGTGCATGTTGTAGCACAAACAACCAAATTGTGTTCTATGTGCACAATGTGTTAAGCACAACTTCAAATTTGAAAATCCAAACAGAATCATTGCAAACATGAATATGTATCACATCATCCTGTTTTTCTCAAACTTGCTTTTAAACAAATGCATTGACTTGTCTTTTTGTTTAAAATAGAGTCTGTCAAGATTAGTTTAGGTTTAGTATAGGATATTAATGTTTTCAATGTGGCTTTTGGGCCTACCTGTCAGCCAGCATTTAGCATTAGTCTTGGACGCAGCATGGCTTTAGCATTTAGCATAGCCTTGAGCGTTTTGATTGAAAACAGCATGCCAATAGCATTTAGCAATAGCCTTAATATTTGAGTCTTAGCCTGTACATAATATCATCCTGTTTTCCCAAAATGTTCTTTTCATAAACAATGCATCGATCTGCCTTTTTATTTATAAAATCACGTGTTTTCCGATCGTTTACAAACTTAGATTTTTCTTTCTCTGTTTTCTGTTAGTTTGCTGGTTTCAACAATGGCCGGAAAACATGCGCCTGATTTTAAAACTTTTAGTCTTTACTTTTTCAGCTCTTCATCGAGTTATTAATTATTTGGAAGATGTTATTCTCACTTGTTTCGTTTCCTGTTGCTTAGGCAAAATAAGGAGATCTTTAAAATCTAATGCGCAAGGGTTTTCATTCTTCATCTAGCTACCGCATCACGTTCTAAACAAAGGGCTTTAATTCCGACCCGTAAACAATGCAAACATTTCTTCAACACTTCTATAAAGGGCAGAAAAAGTTTACTTACCATCGCGGCGGAAGAAAGAGAAGATGTTCAAACCTCTTGTTGATTTTAAAATCCCAAATACTTGCTGAAAAGGACATTTCTCGTGAAACTGTTTTGATCTGTTTTGAGATCACGTCCGAGGTCACCATTTTGTAAGGCCCGCTATATTTGGCCCAATCTCCGGTTCGCCAATACACGGGGAAGGTTGTCACGCGTTCTGTCCTCACTCATGCAAAGTATTGGTTGGTTAAATTTGCAATACATTAATCATATGTATTTACTCGTTAATTCATCTGACTCCATAAATGAAAGGTTTTAATAATCTGCCTCACTAAAAGTGAACGAATGTTTGACTATTCCTTTAACCATTAAATGAACAATGTCAAAATCAGTTATAATAATCATATGTAACAATTTAATATTTCAGATATCAGAGATCAATTCCACAATCAATTCAAATATCTAAAACATGGTTATACATTGGTTACATCAAATAGTCTTACCCAGCTTGACCTGAGACAGAGAGAGAGAGAGAGAGAGAGAAAGAGAGAGGGAGAGAGAGAGAGAGAGAGAGAGAGAGAGAGAGAAAGAGAGAGAAAGAGAGAGAGAGAGAGAGAGAGAGAGAGAGAGAGAGAGAGAGAGAGAGAGAGAGCGAAACCACCTATCCAATTCCACGTCCAGCCAAGAAGAAAGAGACAGAGAGAGTCAGAACACCTTCCTTTATCCTCTGACCAGGTGAGAAGGGGGATGGGGTGAGACCACCCTCAAATGGCTTCTATCCCACAGAAGGGGGGTTGCCTTATCTGGCATTATCTCTAAACCAGTTTCCTATGAACTTCTATAAACCTTATTTCCTTTTATTTTATCTATCTGGATATGAGATATCTGTACCCCACTCACTTTGAGACATTTCAAATGACACCAAAAGCATAACAGTCAATGATAAACATTCGCATTAAACCATGTTCTTGTGTGGGTTCTTTGTTGTTAGTTCATGTGCTTCTGTGAGTTCAAATGTTAATTAGCCAGCCGGGCCCTTTTGTCCCATAAATCAGGCCTCAACCAGTATTTTCAGTCTTACAATATCATATGAATTTGCTGACTTGGCAAATTGTATGAATTATTACTACTTCAACATGACACTTTATAGGGATTCTTACTGATGGGGCCATGTGACATCAAATATGTGCGAAATGTAACTGCAGTAATGTTCAATCAAGGGTTGAGACCAACACAGACATAGGCTACCATTGGAAATGTTTGTCTTTGAAGCTTTTTGTGTTCTCAGTAAACGCACAAGATGGCCGAACTCATCCCTCTCCACGAAGACAGGTTTAACAAGCTCTTGACAGCACTTCCTTTTCAGCTGAAACAAAGAGAAATATATACATTTGAAAAGAAGGTTCTCTGCGCTTCTGTAATCCACAAACAATCCGGTGCAACCAGGGCAGGACAAAACAACCAGACAAAAGGAATCGCTGGTGCAGCACAGATGTCTTCTAATAATTAAAATATTTATTTAAGGTGCATAACAATAAATGACTAACGTTTCGATGTAAAGTTACATCGAAACGTTAGTCATTTATTGTTATGCACCTTAAATAAATATTTTAATTATTAGAAGAAATATATACATGTTGAGACAGAGTGTTAAAAATGATCCATGAACAAAATATTTGAGAGGAAGCACTTTAAAGAAAGTTAATAACACACAAAATAAGGATACATTCGTTAAGGCAAATCAGTTATAACTGGCAGCATCTTCAAGATCAGCACTGGGAGCTTTGAGTTCAAGTTCCCTGTTAATAGCATCTTTCTGACAGAATTGGTCAAAATTAGATTTAGTTTTTTTTTTATATGCCATGATGAAGAAGAGAAAGAGCAAAAATGTGTGTAAATGAATTACAGATCAGAAAAAAAGCTGAGTGAGAGCCAGACAGACAGACAGAAAGTGAGCTTTTGCGAGAGATGGCCTCTTAAAAGAGCTGATGGATTCAAGGTTGTTGTGGGAGATGGAGATGGAGATGGAGGAGTGTGTGATCTGAAGTAACAAGACAGAAAAAATATTGAATTACAATTACATTACAAAAAGGTATTAAATGCATGGCAAGTGCTGTGGTTATTGTGGTAAAACCATGGTAAGTGTTGTGGAGACTGTTCTTTAAGAACAAATACCACAGTAACTACGGTTACTCTGGTAAAACCATGGTAAGTGCCGTAATTAACTGTGCTTTAAAGGGATGGTTCGGAGTAAAATCAGCCTAGGGTCCTTTGCACCATGACCTCGAGCCAAACACCCCCCAGAAGCCTTTTTCCCCTTGGTCGAACATTATTAAAGTTAGAGCTTATTTAGAGATATCAGCCGAATGGCTTAGTGCAGGCGCTAATGGATCCTATGATGGATCTGGTATCTCATGGTGCAAAGGACCCTAAGACAAAAGATCTACATTGTCGTATGGGTTGGAGGACTTGTTGGGTTTAAAAATCATTTGTTGCGAAGTAAAAGCTCCCTCAGAAAAGCTCCTGTGAGACTCACTCTTGTGTCTCTCGCACAGACAGGGGGTAATAGTGGTATATATAAATATATATATATATATATATATATATATATATATATATATATTTATATAATGCTGTTGTGAGGGGCCCGCCCCTTGGTTCTGTGACCAGGGCCCAACATTTGGTGCTACGCCCCTGCTTGCGCATATTAATAAAATATACTCTTTATTAAACAAACATTAAACAAACGTGTGTGTGTGTGTGTGTGTCTTGCTCCTCCTAGATCGCACAGAAGCGTCTTCAGCTTTACATCTGTAAATATCATCAAGCTGGTTTTGTCATTTATGAACAGTTTGATCATCTGAGAGATTTCCAGGGGTCTGTGATTATAAGAGCAGAAGTTTCATTAATTACTGCCTTTTCCTCAGTTTTACTCACTTAGTTTCTCATTAATTTACCAATATCACATTTTACTAACTCCCAATTATTACTAAAACAGCGTTCATTACAGCTTTTTTACAATAATGCTTAACAGAAATATACAATTTTAAGCTTAATGGTATTATGAGATATAAGACAGATATTTAAAGTCAATATGATGGTTTAATAAGTGCTTACAGAGAGCTTAGTCTTTATATAGATAGCCGTACAGTCAGTTTGGGGAACTGAAGAATATAAACTAAAATATAGTGAAGATCAATAGATTCAGAGATCAGCTAAAAGTCTATATGAGAGGAATGAGAAGCGGTCTTGTTTCTCCAGGTAAAAGCTTTAGTTTCAGTGAATTTGGTCCTCCAGACATCAGTCACATCAAGTCTCTCCAGGAATGGTTTATATTCTGAATTAAGTGATGAGAGTCAGCCTGTCAATCATTTATCAAGAGCGCTGTCAATCACAACACTGAAATCTCCACCTATAACAAGTAGAGAGTTTGTGAATTCAGTCAGTCAGTAAAGTCTTCTGCTTTCTATAAACTCAAGAGAAGTAGCATTCTCAGACCTTCAATTATCCAGAAATATTGGCCAGAATATTATAAGTCAAGTTAAGATCAATGACATTACACAGAAATGTCCATATGAATCACAGTCTGAATGTAACGGATTCTCTTTAAATGTGTTTCTTCATCACTGCACTTCTCTGCTTTGGTCTTCTTTATCTTCAAGGCTTTTCCCTCGGCCCAGTCCAGGATGAACTTCCAGGGTATCTGCACAATTTTGATCAACAAATTTAATGACTTTTAAGACCTTTTTAAGACCTTCAAGAATAAAAATTAAGACCATTACCACGACAAAAATATATATAAAAACTACAGTCTAGGCTGTTCAGGTTAACAAAGCACATTTGTATTTGAGCAACAGTGCAAATAGTCAGTGCATATTGAGCAACATAAAGTGCATGTCAGGCAACTGCCTTCTCAATACTACAACAATACTGCTGTAAATAACGTGCAAACAGTGCAGAAACAAATCAAATTGCAAATGACAAGTTAAATACAGTCCAAAAAATGGACGGAGTAAAAAAAGGGAATTAGTGTCCAAACAACAGCACATATAGGCCTGTCACGATAACAAATTTTGCTGGACGATAAATTGTCCAAGATATTATTGCGATAAACGATAATATTGTCGTTCTGAGACCATTTTCATCTAATATAATGATAATGGAATAATAATGCAGGTACAACTTTTCAAAGATCTATAAACTTTTATTTCTAAAGAATATTAAACATTGAAAACGGAAAACATTTTAAATATCCACAAAAAATGAACAAAACATCCAAAAACAATAAAAGCAATTGACTCTCAGTGTCTGTTAACAAAAAAAATCACTTGAATAAATACCAAAAACAATAAATAAAATGGATGTAAACAAAATTGCACTTCAAAAAATATTAAACATTAGGCTCAGACATAAATAGTGATACATTCCATAACAGGCCAAACTGCCAGTTAGGACACTTGTAAACAAATAAAAAAGCCTCAACAGGCCATATCACACCATTGTGCACTGGCCTCCTGTTACTTAGTCGACTAAACGCCCGAGTGATTGTGTACTGTTGAGAAGACGGAGACGCACTTTATTGCGTGTATATGCTACACACTGAAAATACTTGGTTAGGATTAGGGGTGAGGAGTGCGTGCGTATTACACGTCATAAAGTGCGTGTCATATGCACGCAAAAACTATTTTGGGCGTATAAATGGCACGAGAAAAAACATTCGTGGTATAGATACGCATTTTCATGAGATCGGGCTCTCTGTGGCGTTTGGCTTTGAAACCAATTCCATCTTTTTCTTTTTTTTCCCTCCAACTCACAACTAGCGTCTTCTCTCTCTCCCGGCAGTCGTCGCAAGCAGTCCCGCTTTCCCATACAAAGACCATGTGACTGACAAGCGCCGCGACGCGGCCTCCCCACACAAAGACCATGCAACTGACAAGAGGGTTGACTATAACAATTGACAAGAGGGTTGATATATCCTACGCTAAAGAACCGAGAGTGGTCATCCAGTCTCTTTGGTAGAGAGAGAGAGAGAGAGACGAGGAAAACAAACAAGCATGCAAATGGAATTATCGCGGCCGGAAAAATTATCGAGCTCATTTTTTTTTATCGTGCGATTAATTGATTTATTGACTATCGCGACAGGCCTAAGCAAAGAACCCCAATATTCTTGCACAATTTTTACTGTTCTTCACCTTCTTTGACTTCACAAGGTCTACATACTTCACAATGGAGGGCCAGACTTCTAACGCTCTTTCAACAGCAGGCAAATGTTCTAACCACCTGTGCCCACAGAAAGGCAAGGGGAATGCTGAGGTTGCTGTTGCAAAAGTGAAATCTTCTCTTCTGGCTGGTGCGCAGTGGAAGAGAAAATGAAGTGCTTTAAGCGCTTTTTCCACCATCCACAATTCAAAACCACCCTTAAACGCATTATGAAGGGTTTTTGCTGGACTTGAATTTGTGTCCCAGCAAATTGCTCAGCATGCTCCTTTTGCAGGGGTTGTGTACGACGACGACCATAGATATCTATGGACGACGACGACGACCCACATGCATTATATTGCATTGCATAAAATGTGTGCTGGTCAACTAGTCTAAAATTAAGAAACCCCTGGGAAACTGTAAAAAAAAAAAAACAACAAAAAACCTTATAAACCTTATAACCTTCTATTTGTGACGTGCTGCTGTCTTTGCATTTGAACATTGCACATTTTAAACAGGACACGCATTAGCAGAAAAAATGTTAGCCAATACAAACTTATTTATAGAAAACAGTTGACAATGAATAGACAGGAGTCCAATAATAGACAAACGAATCACTTATTCTAACAACAATATCAAGTATAAGTTAGACGAATCCGACACATGAGGGCTTTATTAACAGTAAAACGTCCGTTAACAAATCTTAAAAACACGGATGGATAATACAAAATGCTTTCTGCCATTTTCTCAGAAAAAAAAAACAAGCAAGAACAAAATGTAAACTTAGCCCGTCAATTTTCATTTTACAATGATCTTCTCTCTCTGTGTTTATGAGAGAGCTCGCGCAGCACTGATACAACGGTACTTTTTAATCCGCAAGTAACTAACGCACTAGTTTTCATACAAAATAAATATGTAACATAATTAGGTACTTAAGTTATTATTAACACAATAATGTAACACATGAAGGCTACGTTTCTCAACACTGAGAATGAATAAATAATCACATCACTTTCATAATCACTAAGCCATAGCGATTTCAAGTTTATTAAGATTTATTGTTCAGCATTACTTGAGCATTTTATTATTTGCATGGCTGAATGATGTCTATAATTATTATTATCCCATTTACAAACATTAAACACTGGCGTTTTAAATCACGTGCTTGTCTTAATTTGTTAGATTGTTGAATGGCTTACCTTGAACTTTTCCAGTAAGTCTTCAGCGGTGGAGTGACCCATATACTGTGATCCCAGATACCGGGACTGCACTCGGGAACCATTCTCGTCATTCGCCCAATACCTGACATGTTGGTGGTCCTATTCATGCTTTCGTCAAACATGACAACGAAGCTGCCTTGATTCACACTTGACAGAAGTTCCCTTTTTATGTACAGAACAAGTCCAAATCGAGCAAGATAAGAGGTTTTGTCCCTGCCACAACTAAATGCTTTTGCACATTCCGAGTCAGGGACCATTGCCCTGAAGACGGTGCTCACGTCTTCGTTGGACGTATAGGAGTGATGTAGGCTAACCGTGTGCAAAACCCACAGCATTTCGGCCTTCAGTGTAGTGGTTGAGGAGAATGTACCGAAGGCATTACTTGTACTGGGCCCTGAAGACACCAAAGCGGGTGTAACCCTAGCCTTTGAAGTAGATACCGATGCTGCAAACATCTGAATGGGGACAGTTGTTGCCTGACTGTCGGCATAGCGATTGTGCTTCTCTCC
This sequence comes from Leuciscus idus, assembly GCA_021554675.1. Taxonomy (NCBI): domain Eukaryota; kingdom Metazoa; phylum Chordata; class Actinopteri; order Cypriniformes; family Leuciscidae; genus Leuciscus; species Leuciscus idus. The sequence continues at coordinate 1,218,979 of CM038623.1, forward strand.
TTTCATATGTGTGTCAAGGGCTTTGCAGCCCATTGTTCCCAATTGTATGGTCTTTTTGCAAAATCTGCACCACACTTCGTATTCCATCGTTTGTTGTAACCAGCCGCTATATTTCTCATCATCGAGCCAGTTATCATTACACCTGCTCTTCCCCATCTTGGCTCGCGTCTGCCACTCTGAAACACTTCTTCGTCTGTTTCTATGACAGGCCTACGGGGAAAACACTGCCCCCTACATGCTGTGTGATGCCTGTGCTATAGGCACACGCTACTTTTTACTGTCTTTAGACAGGGACGTGCGCTGGTGAAAAACGTTAGCATGGAAAATAGTTTATCCAGACATATCTTTCTTTCTTCCGCCCAGATGAAATTTAATGCCACTCTTCGAAAATTAGCGAAATTTAATACATTTTAAGACCTTAAAAAACGTATATTTCATTTAAGACGTTTTCATACTTTTTAAGGATCCGCGGAGACCCTGACTTCTGCACAGAGACGGTTTTCCCGATTCCAGCGATGCCTTTAGTGAGAACAGTCTTGATCTGCTCTTTCTCCTCGTGTCCTGGTTCAGGAGAGGCTTTAAAGATGTCATTGCAGTAGATTGTAGTGTCTTGTGAGTGTTGTGTTCTGGCTGTTTTCTCCATCTGTAAAACCTCATGTTCATCATTCACTCCTTCTCTCTCTCCCTCTATGATGTAGAGCTGTGTGTAGATCCTGTTCAGGAGGGTTTCATTCCCTTGGAGTTTCAGTCCCTCAAATAATCTCTCATACTTGTTCTTCATGCTGGCTTTGTGTCTGTGTTTGACTCTCTGTAGTTCATCATCCACTGGTTGAGGAGAATCCTGGTCTCCAGTCTGATCATCTCTGAATGGTAACAAAATACACACATAAAACATGTTTGTGAATAAAACATGCAAGGAACAGCAACACATTAATGAACATTGTCAGTTTAACAGATTCTCCTTATATACAACATTCAGGGGTTTTCCTGGCTCAAAACCAGGCGGAGGTGGTAAAATCCTGATCATGTATTTTACTAGTAAGATAATAAAATTAGTATTTTTCTTGGACCATCATATAGCCGACTGTGTTTCCCACAGTATTTTAGTGAGTGGACCTCGGTACCTCTCGGGGGGTCAAGGGTCATGCCCCCCCGGAAGAACATTTTCTACATTTTAAAGATAAATTCATTAATCTGGTGCACTTTGAGTCTCCCGAATCCACTGTTAAAAATAAATAATCCGCCCGCCAACCGCCCAAAATATGATATTCTCTGATTTAGATCTGCATCTGATCATCACATTACAGTTATTCAGATTCTCAGTGTTAAGCATGATGATATGGTAACATATGAAGTAGGCTGATTTAAAATTAACATCTATTTAAAATAAAAGTTCTTCTTTTGGCAAAATTACATTTCCTTAATAACCTAAACACAGGCTTTACTCCCTTCAAACTTAAATTGTCGATGTTTCATTAAATCACTGTTGGAAAACAATCTTATGAGAATACATTTATTTACCTTTATAAAGGGCATTTTTTTCCAAATTTTATTAAATGTATCTCATCTTTCATTTCAAATTCTTCAATTTGATCAATACATTCAATTAGAATAAGACACTAGGCTGTTGATAATCAAAACGTAGGGAAACACAGCAACACATTTATATTATGATCAACTATAGGCTATCAATTGCCACTTACATTAAATGAAATAAAATCAGAATCATCCTCGCATTTTTGGTGATTCCCTTGTTATTTTTTATAAAAAATTTTGATATTGGCGTTTTAATCAGGGCATTTGTCCGGTTGGGCAAGTACAATTCTCTCTCACTTGTCCCTTCAAACACGTGTCCCGGACAAGCGTTAATGTCGAGCCTTGGCATGTGTTTTCCTTGACTGGTTTTCCCTGGAGAGAATTACGCTGTTGAAAATGAAAGTAAAAGAGTGACGCTCGTTCATTGTGTTTTACTGTGATGAGAGTTCTGTGTCTTTATTAAACTCAACACATTATAATGATTAATCTGTCATCCACCCTCGAATAATTGGAATGTTATGTTTTTATGACTTGTCCGCCCGACCCGCGGATGATGATGACCCGCGCAGCGCTATCAGCAAACTATAAACTATACGGTTTGAGAACGGACACCGGCCGGGAACCCGCCGCAACAGAAGCGTCACGGTGGAGAAAGTGTATCTGATCATGTGACTGTCTGTGGAGTTTAGTCGAGAGCCGGAGGCGGCACGATATTTGACGGAGGCCGCCTCGTAATTCTCTATGCAGGAAAAACCCTGAACATTTGTACAATAAAGTACAACATATTTTCAGGAATATATTTTGTTATGTTGAAGTTGTGGTCTCTTAGTTATGGAAGGCATTTTCTGCCAAATTTAAATAAATAAATTAAATGATTAAAATTAAAATTAAAACCAGATTAACGATTTCATTACAGAAAACAGTACGCAAAAAAAAAATTTTCACAGCATTATCGCTGTCAAATTGAAAAATAAAATGCAATTGGTGATTTCACATTTCATTTTCACTACAGTCTCGAGGCAAGACTGCCAATATTAAAATGAAAAGCCAAACGTGAAAAAGAAACTACAAATACAGTTTTTACAATGCTCTTTAGTAACGCTCACGCAATAATAGTGACAATTCAAATACAAATGTAAATTTTCGTTTTCATTTTAATTCCTCTTTTATTTCACAGTTTTCATTTTCAAAGACAACCTGCATGCAAATTCTATGTTAATGAGTGGGTGTGGCTTATTCTAGTAACGGCGCTAGAGACACGTCGACGTCCCGTGTGCATGAGTTGAATGTGTGAAACGAAATGATTTAAATGTGATTATATTGTAATCGAGACGACGAGATATGGCGAAATCTGTTAGTGAGCTTTTGCGGGAAGCTGCCACAGCATTAGAACATGGAAACAACCAGCCTGACCATGTTAGTTATGATGTTAGACTCAGACTAGACCATAATCGACCATGAGGTTCATTCTTGTATTAGGCTGTTTTGGAAATTCAACTATTTGGGTGTACAAAGGTCTTAGTAACACAATTTCTACAACAATTATAGGCAGACATTAATACCCGCTAGCTTTAACCGAGAACCTCGGCCAATGTTTCATATTCGTGTCGTGCCTAACAACGCCCTTCAGCCGTGACTTATTCAGATACAGCACTAGCCTGTATCTGTCCGCTGTTTAACTGTTACGTGTCTTTTGGTTATTTTAAGTGTGTGTACAAAAAGAATCACAATGCTGATTTTCATTTCCAGTAACAACTTCTGGATGAGATCGAGAAAGCGAGTGCACCTGCATTTACAGTGGGCTAGATATAGCATTTTCCTTCAGGTCAGTGCTATATTCATAATAAAAAATCCGTTTGAATGTCCGATGTGATATCTTGTACTTTTAACAGTTAATAGGGGTTGTCCGTGCCTATAGTCATGTCAGTTGCGTCTTTCTTCTCCGTGATCACAAGTTTGAGTCATTTCAAAAGTCTTCTCTACTGACTGACTGACTCACTCATTAAGACAGTCTTTGTCTCCATCTAATGGAGAAATAATGTAACTTCTTCTGTTGCTTTATGGTCAGGGACTATTTTTTTTTTTCTCCAGCGGAAGGAATTGGCTTTTAGTGATTTATTTTACTTCATGATAGTTGCATAGATACATATGTTTCGGGATTAATATTTGTATTGCGTGGTAACCGTTTTATAAAAGCAATAAGGTACTCTAGGCTAGTGCTGTATCTGAATAAGTCACGGCTGAAGGGCGTTGTTAGGCACGACGCGAATATGAAACATTGGCCGAGGTTCTCGGTTAAAGCTAGCGGGTATTAATGTCTGCCTATAATTGTTGTAGAAATTGTGTTACTAAGACCTTTGTACACCCAAATAGTTGAATTTCCAAAACAGCCTAATACATGAATGAACCTCATCGTCGATTATGGTCTAGTCTGAGTCTAACATCATAACTAACATGGTCAGGCTGGTTGTGTCCATGTTCTAATGCTGTGGCAGCTTCCCGCAAAAGCTCACTAACAGATTTCGCCATATCTCGTCGTCTCGATTACAATATAATCACATTTAAATCATTTCGTTTCACACATTCAACTCATGCACACGGGACGTCGACGACTTCGCTTTACAGAAGGCGTGTCTCTAGCGCCGTTACTAGAATAAGCCACACCCACTCATTAACATAGAATTTGCATGCAGGTTGTCTTTGAAAATGAAAACGAAAATGAAAACTGTGAAATAAAAGAGGAATTAAAATGAAAACTAAAATTTACATTTGTATTTGAATTGTCACTATTATTGCGTGAGCGTTACTAAAGAGCATTGTAAAAACTGTATTTGTAGTTTCTTTTTCACGTTTGGCTTTTCATTTTAATATTGGCAGTCTTGCCTCGAGACTGTAGTGAAGATGAAATGTGAAATCACCAATTGCATTTTATTTTTCAATTTGACAGGGGTAATGCTGTGAAAATGAAATCATTTAATTTCATTCTCAATTTTGTCACATATTTTGCATACAGTTTTCTGTAATGAAATCGTTAATCTGGTTTTAATTTAAATTTTAATCATTTAATTTATTTATTTAAATTTGGCAGAAAATGCCTACCATACTTAGTTTCCTGTTCTAGTTGGGGTTTAAAATAGATTTATTTTTAAAATAAATTAAATGATTATTTATTAATTTCTTAAATTATTCTTTGTTAACACTAGTTGTTAACTGTCACCTGTTTCTCACTCACTCGATTGCTCCTGTCTGCCGTGAGTGTTTTTGCTTCGGTGCTGTAAGCTCCGTCTTAGCCTCGTATTTCCTTGTTTTGAACCAGAATTTACTACAATTTCTAGTTGTTTATACTACTACTAAATACGGCTTGCCCAACATCGCTGGCTTCCGTTGCTACTAGCACAACACGGTAGTAATTCGCTAGCCTGCTAACGCGCCACCCGTGCGCTCAGCTATTTTTATTTATTTATTTGTCTCTCGCGCGCTCGCGCCTTTGAGTTCATAAAAGCTCAGGTGAGTAAGAATCACTCAACAAACACGGTGAGTAATGTCTTGTCCTGTTATTATCATGCGTCGCGTCTGAATGCGTTGTTGTTTTTGGAGCTCTATCGATTTGATTTATAATTCTTGATTTTTCTCGCTGCCTGCTGTGAGTGTGTTTGCTTCGGAGCTGTAAGCTCCGTCTTAGCCTCGTATTTCCTTGTTTTGAACCATCATTTACTACAATTTCTAGTTGTTTATATTACTACTAAATACAGCTTACCCAACCCTGACGCATAACACGCTAGTAATTCGCTAGCCTGTTAACGCGCCACCCTTGCGCTCAGCTATTTTTATTTATTTATTTTCTCTCGCGCCTTTGAGTTCATAAAAGCTCAGGTGAATAAGAAACACTCAACAAACACGGTGAATAATGTCTTGTCCTGTCATTATCATGCGTTGCGTCTGAATGCGTTGTTGTTTTTGGAGCTCTATCGATTTGATTTATAATTCTTGATTTTTCTCTTTAAACCCGCTTACAACGAACATTTTCTACTCTTCCTCACTGAGAAGCACTACTGCTCAAACCTCATTGTTACAACGCGGACTGTTGAGCAGACGCGTCTCAAGCCTATTAGTGATCCAACGCTGCATACTCTTAAAGGTTACGTCCGTGGATCACGGCTGAACGCGTCTTCTCCACACTCACTTATAAACAAACACTTTTTTTTCGCCTATCGTGCGTCTACTCTACACCCCTACCACTAAAAAACCTAAAAAACCTCATAGTTACAACGCGGACTGTTGAGCAGACGCGTCTCAAGCCTATTAGTGATCCAACGCTGCATACTCTTAAAGGTTACGTCCGTGGATCACGGCTGAACGCGTCTTCTCCACACTCATTTACAAACAAACTTATAATATAAATTAGTATTAATATTGATAGCATCACTGGTAGCTTCGTTGCTAACTCACTGTCCATCTGTTAAAATGGCGAATATATCAGATGTAAGTAGTCTACCGCTTGGTGCAGGTGAGGACACATTTGAGCTTCACGCACTGCAGTCTGAGCTGGAAGCTGTTGAGAAACAGATCCACAACCTTTTATTGAGACAGGCCGAGCTGAGAGACCGGTGTTTGGCTCTTGAAACATCACGCGCCGACGCACACAAATCAGTGTTTAACGTTACTAACCCGCTGACTCCGACCGCGTCTACTCTGTGCGTTCCTCAGCATCGGTCGCAATCAGCCATGGTCTCGTTCACTCCGGCTCCAACACGCCACCACGAAGCCTGGGTGGTTCCGCAGCGGAAGACGCGAGTCAGGTTTAGACCAAGACTTTCTCCGACCCTCCCGGTTTTCGAGTTATCGACACAAAACCGCTTCTCCCCTCTACGCGAAACAGAACGCGATGCTGTGATCATCGGCGATTCCATCGTTCGGCACGTACACGCTACGTTAGGTACAAGTAAGGTGCAAAGTCACTGCTTCCCTGGTGCTCGTGTTTCTGAAATCGCTGCTCGCGTTCCCGAGATCCTGAACGGTGACGAGCGCGTCGGAACTGTGGTCCTGCACGCGGGAGTGAACGACATCAGGCTGCGCCAGACGGAGATTCTGAAGAAAGACTTCAGGAATCTAATCGATACGGTACGCAGCACATCGCCTGAAACAACGATCATTGTGTCAGGACCGCTTCCCACGTACCGACTAGGGCATGAAAAGTTCAGCAGATTATTTGCGCTAAATGAATGGTTAATGTCATGGTGCAATGAGCAGAAACTGCTCTTTGTAAATAATTGGAATCTGTTTTGGGAGCGTCCTAGGCTTTTCCGTGCTGATGGCTTACACCCAAGCAGATTCGGAGCGGATCTTCTGTCAGATAACATCTCCAAAATGTTAAATACCCTTTGACTAGTAACCAAAAGTCCAAATCATAGTCTCTGCTGCACCAATTCAACTGATATAAATACTAGTGTAGAACATTGCATAGAAACCGTGTCTATTCCTCGTTTAGTGAGATCAAATAATAAATCTAATGCAGGATCTAGGAAAAATCTAATTGTTATTAAAACAGAAAATGTTGCTATTAGTAAACAAAAACTATTTCTAAAGCTAGGTCTTCTAAACATTAGATCACTCACACCTAAGGCAGTTATTGTAAATGAAATAGTCACAGATAATAGCTTCGATATACTTTGCCTTACTGAAACCTGGCTTAAACCAAATGATTATTTCGGTATTAATGAGTCTACTCCTCCTGGATACTGTTATAAGCATGAGCCCCGTCTGATTGGCCGTGGCGGAGGTGTTGCAACCATTTATAAAGATATTCTAAATGTTACTCAGAAAACGGGTTATAAGTTTATTTCATTTGAAGTACTTGTACTAAATGTTACGCTCTTAGATGTTAGAAAAACATCCCTATTATCTCTAGCCTTGGCTACCGTATATAGACCGCCAGGGCCTTACGCTGATTTCCTAAAAGAGTTTGCAGATTTTCTCTCAGACCTATTAGTCAATGTCGATAAAGCATTAATTGTTGGAGATTTTAACATACACGTAGATAATCCAAATGATGCGTTAGGAGCTGCGTTTACAGATTTATTAAATTCATTTGGGGTCAAGCAAAACGTCACCGGACCAACTCATCGTCTTAATCATACACTCGATTTAATTATATCACACGGAACCGATCCAACCGATATAGATATCATTCCACAAAGTGATGAAGTCACTGATCACTACATGGTAACTTGCATATTACGTACTGCTGTAATATGTCATGCGGCGTCGCGTTATCAACCAGGCAGAACAATCCTCCCATCCACCATAGATAATTTCTCAAATTGCTTATCTAATCTGTCTCAGCTGCTGCCTGAACCCAAACAAACAGATGAACTAGAAGAACTAACTAGCACTATGAGCACCATTCTCTCTAGAACATTGGATGTGGTTGCACCTATTAAATTAAAAAAGGTCAGAGAGAAAAATAAAGCACCATGGTATAACAATACTACGCATGTTTTAAAGAGAGAAACCCGTATTTTAGAGCGTAAATGGAAACAAACTAATTTAGAGGTCTTTAGAATCGCGTGGAAAGACAGTATGTCACGTTATAAAAAGGCCCTAAAAGCTGCCAGGGCTGAGCACCTCCGCAAACTAATAGAAAACAACCAAAACAATCCAAGGTTTCTATTTAACACCGTGGCTAGACTAACAAATAAACAGACGTCACCCGAACAAAATATCCCGTTACAGTTCAGTAGTAATGATTTCATGAACTTCTTCACTGAGAAAATAGAAAGCATCAGAACCACAATTATAAACGTTCAATCTTCAATCGCGCCTTACAATTCAGCTTCAATTATCACCCCGAAAGAACAATTACAGTGCTTTACAACTATAGAACAAAAAGAGTTAAATAAACTTATCACTTCATCTAAAACAACAACATGTTTATTAGATCCAATACCAACTAAACTACTGAAAGAAGTGTTATCTGTAGTGGAAGAGCCTCTCCTCAATATTATTAACTCGTCTTTATCTTTAGGTCATGTTCCAAGAACATTTAAACTGGCAGTTATAAAACCTCTCATTAAGAAACCACAATTAGATCATAATAATCTAGCAAATTATAGACCCATTTCAAATCTTCCATTTATGTCTAAAATATTAGAAAAAGTGGTGTCCGCTCAACTGGGCTCTTTCTTGCAACAAAATGATATCTATGAAAAGTTTCAGTCTGGATTCAGACCGCATCATAGCACTGAAACTGCGCTCGTTAAAATCACAAATGATTTACTTTTAGCTTCTGACCAAGGCTGTATCTCAATACTAGTTTTACTTGATCTTAGTGCTGCGTTCGATACTATAGATCACACAATACTCTTAGATCGACTACAAAATTATACTGGTGTTCAAGGACAAGCACTAAGCTGGTTCAAATCATACCTATCTGACCGCTACCATTTTGTCTATTTAAATGGAGAAAAATCGATCATAACTCCAGTAAACTATGGAGTGCCGCAGGGATCTGTATTAGGCCCTCTGTTATTTTCAATATATATGATGCCACTTGGAAATATTATAAGGAAACATGGAATTAGTTTCCATTGTTATGCTGATGACACTCAAATATATATTTCATCACGGCCGGATGAAAATGCTACATTTTCCAAATTGACAGAGTGTGTTAAAGATATAAAAGATTGGATGACGCGTAATTTTCTTTTATTAAATCCAGACAAGACAGAGGTAATACTTATCGGTTCAAAAAACCGCCCACAAAACCTCGCACAATACAACTTTAACATCATAGGATGTCCTGTTACTTTATCCTCTACAGTAAAAGACCTGGGTGTTATACTCGATTGCAACCTGTCTTTTGAAAATCATATTTCTTATGTTACAAAAACAGCCTTTTTCCACCTTAGAAACATTGCTAAGCTACGTAATATGCTATCAGTTTCTGATGCAGAAAAGTTAGTTCATGCATTCATGACCTCGAGACTGGATTACTGTAATGCCTTATTAGCTGGTTGTCCTGCATCCTCAATAAACAAGCTACAGTTAGTCCAAAATGCCGCCGCTAGAGTTCTTACGAGATCAAGAAAATATGATCATATAACACCGATTTTATCATCACTGCATTGGTTACCTATAAAGTTCCGTATTAATTACAAGGTATTGCTACTGACTTATAAAGCCCTAAACGGCTTAGCTCCAGTCTATTTAACGGATCTTCTATCGCCCTATAATCCATCGCGCTCTTTAAGATCACTAAATTCAAGGCTTTTGGTCATACCTAGGATATCCAGAACCACCAAAGGAGGGAGAGCATTTTCACATTTGGCTCCAAAACTCTGGAATAGTCTTCCTGATACTGTTCGTTGCTCAGACTCGCTCTCCCAGTTTAAAACTAGATTAAAGTCGCATCTCTTCAGCCAGGCATTCATATAATCCTACAGTTCAAACTACAATCCGGCCTCTATCCAATGCCAGAGGAGAACTGGCCCCCGACTGAGCCTGGGTTCTCCCAAGGTTTTTTTTTCTCCATTAAGGCACCTGATGGAGTTTTAGGACACCATTAGGTCACTTGATGGAGTTTTTCGGTTCCTTGCCACTGTTGCCTTTGGCTTGCTCAGTTGGGGATATTTTGGGGATATCTAATTTAATTTTATCAATCAATAAATTCCTCTTGAAACAAACTTTGTTGTATTATTTTAATTTAATACTGTGAAGCTGCTTTGATGCAATCTGTATTGTGAAAAGCGCTATACAAATAAACTTGACTTGACTTGACTTGACTAGTTTAAAAAATACAGCTGGTCATTGTTAGTTCACATTAGCTCAGGTCCATTAAATAATAGAGTTACAACTTTTGATAATAATAATATATTAATTAGTAAATACTGAAATTAATATGAACTAAGATTAATAAATGCTTTAAAAGTATTGTTCATTGTCCGTTTATGTTAACTAATGAATTAACTGATGAATTCTTATTGTAAAGTGAGACTGAATAATAATAAAGAATCTGACCGATTTCAATCAATATCTAGGGCATTTTTGAGGTCTGTAACAATAACGACTCTGGGTAAATTTGAATTAGCTCAAGAATATAGGGAATTTTGGAAATATTAATAATTATAACTCATGGTCATAATTCATAAGTCGCATGTACATTTATTTTATCAATTATCGAGATTACCTTGTTATGTAACTGGTAAGAATCATCAGTTATTCGTCCAGCGAATAAATGTAAGATTATCTCAGTTAAGAAAGGGGTATCCCTTTACAAACTCCAAGAAAGTTTTATCTTCTGGCCACGAACATCAAACTTTCTGAGTTTATTAATTAAAACTAATCAATGTAGTTTACAATATCGAGCTTTGTAGCTTAGATCTTTTAGTTTCATTGACTTTATAAAGTGGGTTTTCAAACACAGAGACAATTAAAAGTATAAATGGGTTTATTAAATAAAATGGCACACACTAGAGATTATATAAGCTACAAATATAAACGTACGTAAAAATGCAAACAATAAAACAGACAACATTTAACCGAAACACAACATAAAACATAGCGTGATCAGAATGAAATGAAATGAAAGAAAGAAATATATAGAGAGAAGATAGAGGGTAACTTAGTTCACAGACCTAAGACCTGGACACCTGAAATCAGCGTTTAGAGAGAGTTACGTTACGTGCAAGATTCTGTGCTCTTTCAGTGTGGTGCTGAAGAGGGGGCGCGCGTGCGCGTGTCCGGCTGGTTTGCGTCTAGCTTCGTCTTCTGGGTCGTTTCGCAAGACGATGTAAAGGCTCACTTGAATTTAACGTTACCGAGAAAGTTCAGATTCATCTCCCGAGCAGGGAGAGGTTTACAGTCTTTGTTGCAAGGGACGCAGCTACGACTCGAACATGTGTTCGTCGATAGAGAAGGCCAGGGCCTCCTTCAGATGTTCCTTGGAGAAACGCTGCGCCGGGGAGAAGAAGGTCCGAAGAGAGGAAGTTGAGTTGGAAGAGAGAGAGGAGACTGAAGGTTTGGACTTTTATCAGTGTCCCATGTGCCGTCCCCTCCTTCGTGTAGGACGAATCAGCTGTCAAGATTTTCTTAGGCGGGAAGATCCCTTTGTTCGTTTGGAACGGTCTCCTGGCTCGAGTTACAGTGACGATTGACTTAAGCCAGTGGTTCCCAAACCTGTCCTGGAGGACCCCCAACACTGCACGTTTTCTTTGTCTCCCTAATCAAACACACCTGATTCAACTCATCAGCTCATTATCACATGGGTTAATGAGCTGATGAGTTGAATCAGGTGTGTTTGATTAGGGAGACAAAGAAAACGTGCAGTGTTGGTGGTCCTCCAGGACAGGTTTGGGAACCACTGACTTAAGCCTTTCGGTTCCAGAAATATGAAATGTGTAAACAATGTATATTACTGCATTCTGCTATTGGAATTCGATTCTGTTAGATTAAGAGAATTACAAAGACATCAAACGCATCACATGAAGGTTGTAGCAATGCGAAGTTACAGGAGATATGCAGAATTACACACATTTAAAGTCTTGATTACCACATGACAAAATCGTAGACACCCCAATAGGCATGTGCCGGTATCAAATTTTCATGCTGCGATTAATTGATTGAGCTTGTATCACGGTATATGGTATTATCACGATATTTTAATAGCTCAAGAGAAACGGATGGATGGTTTTCATTATAATAAGAATTATGACACAAGTAAAAATATAATACAAATGTAATATAGTGCACATATTTAGCAAAATACTCCTCTATAGCTATTTTTTTCTAGTCAACAAACGTGCTGGTCATTAAATGGCTTTCCTGAGGTAAATGTAACGTTCTGTGACATAATTGTTCACCTGCAGCTTTATTGATCTCTTTCCGTGGTTGAAAAACACTGATTGATCGATATTATGTATGAGGCATAAAAACCTTTCGGTAAGTTGTACTGTATCTTTAAATAAAAACTAACAGATGATCGGTTTACTTGAACTGAGGCGCTACAGCGATCGGTCACGTCACATTTACAAGCACCAAAACGGTATTTATTGTCTGAATTTCGTAATAAAATGGACAGAACCTGAGAGCTGAGAATTGTTTTCATATCAAAAGTAACTCTGTCTAGTCTGTCGGTGTCGGTGTCCTCTTTGCTCCGTGATTTTTCTCTGCGTGAGAAAATGGATGTGTGGCGCGAGAGCGTGTGAAAAGTGTCGATTGCCTGAGTCTCACGGTGAAGAGTAGAGTTGACAGCCCTGCTTTTAGAAGGGGATAAATCGTCGGCAGCGTTCCTCCTTCCGTCATGCTTCTTCTCCATGTGAGGATTCATAAGACTAGATTGCGCACTGCGCCGCATGCACACAGTGCTTCTACATTGATTGTTTACATCAGAGTGCGCACGTGTTTCGCGCAGCATATACTTGTTTAAGCGGTTGATGGAAAATAAGCTAATGCACGTTCTATAAACATAAATTCTTATCTATTATTTTTCACGGTATTTTGAAGTGTCCGCGATAACAATATCGTGCTTATTCATTACCGCGATTTATCGCATTACCGAATACCGGCACATGTCTACACCCCAATATGACATGGTCATAACAAAAGGCACCTCAGAAATATATCAACATTTTGGTAATGTCCTATGGTAAGTCAAGGGAAAATCTGTGGGTCTGTGTGTGGTGTGTTTGGGACGTGACTGCTGGGAATGTCTGCTTTCCTGGGTCGTAAAGTTTTATGGTCTGAGGTAGGGTTACAAAACCACTATTGAGGAACCTTCTTTAAAAATACCTTTCAGAGCCAAACACTCGAAGATCATAACTATATGATCAAAACAACATTAATCACACATGCATACAGGAAGTTCAGATACACGCCTGAGTTACATACTTAAAAGTTAAACACAAAAGGATGTTGGTGTGTGTGTGTGTGTGTGTGTGTTCTGGAATGTCACGAGTCTGTGAGGTTGGGGGAAACCATGCTGAAATGGGGGTTTTAGAGGGGATTCTCCAAAACAGGGTTTCCTTATGTGACTCAAATGTCCCTCGGGGGAGCCACAAAGATGCAATTTTGACCGTTCAAGCAGACTTGGAGGCGCCATGAACAAAACTCGTTGTCTAAGGAGACAACGAAGGATGTGTTTGGAGATCAGGATTTACTAATTTGAACAGCATGTGACCGCATGTCATAGTCATTGTCGTTACAGGTCAGATTAAAATGTTAAAATGTTTAAGTTTGAAAATAAATATACTATTAAATCTTTAAGCATGTCAGTATTTGGTGCTGTGATGAACACTACTGTGAATACACAATATTTGGTGCGATATTACAAAACCAATATCCGATAATTGACAAAATAACTCAAATTAACACTATTGTCCTCTGTAGAGCCACTTTATACCTGTAATAATAACATGTGACTTCTGCACAGATTCAACTTATCTGTTTCTTTTCTTTCAAAAATGCAATTTCGACACATGACTGATGGTCAGGTCAGGAAAGCCATTACAGTGTTTTCTGCAAAAACAACTACCAATTTTGGTCTTAGGTCTAGGTCACATTCATCCTCACCTGAGGTCAGAGGTCGCTGGTTCATCACTGAGGTCAGAGGTCGCTGGTTCATCACTGAGGTTAGGAGGAAGAAGAGGAATGGATCTGTCACTCTTCGGAGACACACAGCTGGGTTCTGGAGATGAAGATCTCTTCCTCTTCCTGGAGATACTAAGAAAAGATATGATAATTTATACACATCTTTACACTGGATTAAATCTAAATGATTAGTCCAGATGATCTGTGATGTTGTGTGAGTCGGTCTATTGTGTCCAGCACTGGATTGTGTCTCACCTGGGGTCAGAGGTCACTGAGTCCATCTCCAGGATTTGTGGGATTACTCATAGATCTGTGACTCTTCAGAGACTCACTGCTGGGTTCTGGAGACGCTGCACTCGTTCTCAGAGACTCACATCTTCCCTTTATATGGAGACACTGAGAGCATTACATTTATATCACATTCAGCAGCTTTAATTCTAAGAGATTTACAGTGTATTCAAGATTATTTTCAGCACATGTTCGCTGTGAACATCAATGTATGAACCAGGGTTTTTCCTGCATAGAGAATTATCTCGACAAAACTCGGACACACAGTCATGGTCAGATACACTTTTTCCACCGTGACGGTTCTGTTGAGGTTACCGCTTGTGTCCATTCTCAAACCTTATAGTGATAATCCACAGGTCGGGCGGGCAAGTAATAAAAAAACATTCCATTCCAATTATTCGAGGGTGGATGACAGATAAATCATTATAATGTGTTGAGTTTAATAAAGACACGGAACTCTCATCACGGTAAAACACAATGAACGTGCGTCACTCTACTTTCGTTTTCAACATCGTAATTCTCTTCAGGGAAAACCAATCAAGGAAAACATATCAGGACTCGACAATAACGCTTGTCCGGGACCATAGACTGTGTCCTGGACACGTGTGGTTTTTTTTGAAGGGAAAAGTGAGAGAGAATTGTAGCCCAACCGGACAAATGCCCTGATTAAAACAATTTTTTATATAAAAATAAAAAATAACTAGGGAATCACCGAAAACGTGAGGATGATTCTGTTTTCTTTCATTTAATGTAAGTGGCGATTGATAGCCTATAGTTGATAATAATATAGGCCTGCCCAGAGCCATAGAGAGAAAGAGTTGCGACACTCCCATAGACCTCCGTTGTAAAAAATGGCGGCGCTTTTAACCGCCTACTTCCGGGATTTGAAGATCGGATTAGTTCCAAACACTGTCATTTGGGCGTTGGACACCATTCACTTACATTGCTGCGCGTCGAGTTGTTCCAGAGTTAAGTTGCCGAAATATCGACCTCTTTTGAATGGTCAACTGTCTATATTGTATCAGAGGCCCTTTGCGATGCTTATACTGGTCTTCATTTGTACATTCACAGCGTAATTATTTATATTTTATGTTGGTTGTTTCAACCAATTTTCAAGCTCTGCCTGCTAGCTAGTTAGCTAGCGTGACTTCGTCAGCTGTGACAGTAAGAGTTCGGTAATGAATCGCTACCACCTTTATAGCAACTTTTATTAAATTACATTTTTTGGGATATACTAACTTTTCATTATGTTTTATTGTCTTGAGTGAAGCGTGTAATGGGAGATTTTTGATTTTCATTACTTACTTTGATTTTCATTAACATACACAGGATTGACTTCTATGTGTGCTGCTGACCATGTGATATAATGATTGATGTGGAACTTCTGTGAGGCAGGAGAAGAGGGGGAGACGCCGAAGCCCTGACCCCTAAGGTCAAAGGGCTGTCCAATTTAGGACTTGCAGGCTGTTAAGCTAAACTAAAGTTCAGTATAATAGGATCACTGGTGGTGTCTTATCCATCTCTGGAGTTTAAAGAACCTTGGAAGATAACAATAACAGAGTATAAAGACTGGCCTGCCCCTCCCTCCTGGTCGCACTTGTTCCACAGACTGTACTTGTGACTTCTGTGTGGCAACTGGGCCTTCTTGCAAGAATAAAATACTTTTTTAATGATCATTTGAATTTCAGAGTGTCTCTTACGCAGTTGATGATTGTTTAATGAAAAATTGCCACAACAAGCGGCTTGTGAGAACAATGCTGGACCTCTAGGATTGGCCATCACCAGTCCTGTCTGTTTCATGGATCACCTGCCCCTGGTTTTTGTTTTTCTTGTTCACACACACTCACACAAGCACACATTTTTGTTGTCTGTCATTGTTTAATAAAAAATATTTTATTTGAAAACCTTCATTTGTATCAGCCATGCTTAATTGATGTCTCAATAGCTGTAACAGAAGTTACAAGTGTTTTGTTAGTTAATTGCTTAAGTTACTTGGATTGAGTTACAGCTACCCTTCCACTCTGTACACTAACCCAGAGCCATAGAGAAAAATCTTCACTCTGCACTTACCTATATACCCAAACATAAAAGCGTAAAATAAAATTGTTTTTAATCTGTTATAGTTTTGATAATATGTGTATGGCTTAATCTTAAAATTATATTAGTCTTAACATGATCATGTTTCACGTTGTGGTCCTGGGGTTGGCCACTTTCATCAGAAGAAGTGAGCTAGCTTCTAAGCGAATTCTGAACGGACCGCCACGGCAGAACTCTTTGCGTGATCACGAAGGTAGGCTAATGGCTGAATCAAAATTTATAAGCAAAATCACGGGAATCAATAGCCTAATACAGCCCAGTTGTGCTAAAATAAATATCATGAGACGTCCATCATCAGATGAATGATATGGAAAAGTTAAGTTAGAGCCGCTAAATCCAGTGCTACTACCCATGCGACCATGAACACTAAGCTTTTTCCTCCAAAAATATAGCCTAAAACTTATCTCCAAATGCAAAACTGACATTAACAAAATGCAATAATGCAATAACAGCTGAAAAAGTACTTGGGTGTGTGTTTTATTTTATATTTACCGTTCAATAATGCAATCGCTGCTGTCTGTCCCATAGAAGAACATGACAGCCAGCGTATGTTTTGGAACTATTGGGGCTTACATGAACCACGTGACAGCCATAGCGGCGGCATCAAAGAGTGTCGCATCTCTTTCTCTCTATGGCTCTGGGCCTGCCTAATGTACTGACGGTAACAATGTTGCGCTGTTGAGGCTCGCGCAGTTATTTATAACATATTATAGTTAAGAAACAATATATAGCCTAGGCTACACACGACCAGAGAGCTGTTTTCCTGAATGCCATCAAGACTGAAACCGAGACTGATTTCATAACAGTTCAATAAACAAATAGTTAAAATTAAGTCACTTACATTTTAGACGCAATGATTTTTGTTCTGTTTCAGCAGCGAAAATAGTTCCAAACAAAGATCACAGCAGAACCACAGCGCATCTCACAGCAACACTCAGCCGTGTTTCATTACTGAATGATTCAGCCTTTTGAACGAATTGGTTGAGTCAAAGATTCAATAACCTATTCATAAACTGCCTCATTCTGAATAAATCAGCCGTTTGAACGAATCGTTTGAATGAATGACTCAATGACTCGCTCATTAAGACGGTCGTCTGCCGCCTCCTACTGGCGGTTTAGTTTCATAAAGTATCATTCTTATCAACATTCCTTATTTGTATATTCAAAAATATTTAAAATAATCTCATTTAATACAGTTATAATTTTTCAATGTAAATTATTTAATTTGATTGGTAACAGCCTAGTGTCTAATTATTTTAATTGAATATATTGATCAAATTTAAGACTTTGAAATGAAAGATGGAGCATACATTTAGGGAAAAAAATTCCCTTTATAAAAGGTACAAAAAATGTGTTTTCCAACAGTGATTTAATGAAACATTGACAATTTAAGTTTGAACGGAGTAAAGCCTTTGTTTAAGTTATTAAGGAAATGTAATTTTGCCAAAAGAAGAACTTTTATTTTAAATAAATGTTCATTTTTAATCAGCCAACTTCAGTGTGATATGTTACCATATTATCATCCTTAAAGCCCATGTTGCAGGTTAGAGTACCCAGTAAGCCAATGTATAGAAAAATTATGTAGGAACTAGATTTAAATATAAACATATACTTATAAAACGCTATTTAGGCTTCTGGAGTCGTTTTTGTGAGAAAATTTTACTTCTGCATTTGAAAACCGCCGAACCGGAAGTGACGCAACACGAGGGAGAGCGGTCAAAGTAAACAATAGGATCGCAATGACAGCTCGGAAAGCTGGGGGAATTGTAGCCTAAATGTTTACTCGTATGATATATATAATTCATATAATTGATATATATGATGATATCATATAATTATGAGCCTGATATGAAGCCAAGTGAGCAGGACAGGCCAGGGTTAGACAGAACAACGGTGAGTTGTGGTGTGAGGAGAACAGGGCAAGAGAACAGCGTTAGCTTATAGATGTATTCACGTTAGCCGACGATATGTATAACACTATGCTCAGATCACAATACTGTACAGATTATTATCATCATGTATCAGGCAATAGCAAAGCTAGTATTTAGACCCTTACCTGCATGTGTTGTGTGTGTCAGCCATTAGGAGACAGTTTCCAGAGGAAGAGGGACTTTATAAAGGCTTTGAATTGACCCATTTGGTGACGATGAATACAAAAAATTATCACAATCACAACTGTCTTACTGTATAAAAACTTTATATGTAGAAACAGCCAACACAAACATTAAAGTCGGTTTGTACAGATTGAAAATGAATTATAGAACATAATATATTATATTTATAATAATAATAATAATAGTGTCTTCTGCAGACTAATAACAAACACATAAATGCATTACAAGTTTATGTAGGATATGTTAATGAATTAAATTAAGACAGGCACATTTTGTAAAACAGATGTACAATAAGTGATATCTGACGGATTCTCGAGGTCGGCGTTACGTCACAAATCATGTGACCTGCATAGCAACCATGTTTGAAGGGTAAAACAAACCGAAGGCAAAGCCCGAGGCAAATCAAAAAGGTATCTATTCACAGAAGTTTTGCTGTGGATTATGTCAGTTATGGATACTAACGGACTACTTTGTATTAATAATGAATGATATATGTGTATGCGAATGTATGTCGGTGGTGAGAAGTGAATGTAATAAAACACTCATGTAAAGCGCTTTGTGACTAGCTACATATCAGTGAAAGGCGCTAACGTTATATGAATACAGATCTTCTTCTTCTATTACATAATGTCTTATCAGTATATAGACAGACCAGGTACCACAGAAAGCTGTCGCTAAAAAAATATTTGTTGGCAAAATATTCTGTTCTTTTCGGTCGGGTCGGGTACGCTGGCGCGTTTGGCTGCCGCTCCTCTCACCGTTTTGTTTATTTTAGTAATATTTTAATATTATTTTTAGCGCCTCTATGATTGCAATGTGGTGGTGCCATTTTATTTGTTTCGGACTGTTGTTTTTATTTCTGTGCTCCACCTGGAATAATCTGCAACGAGCAACGGGGATTCAACGCGTTGGTCTGACTGTGTATGTGGATTCTACGACATCAAGATCACGGTGTGCTACGGGGATTCAACGCCTAGGACCAACTGTGTTTGCAGATTTAATGACTATGGCCCTAAGGTACACTGCACGCGAACTGTTGAATTTAAAACAGAACCCGTCTCGTTTAGTTAAAGACTCGTACGATCTTTGCCGTGACGCTGGGTTGCTACGTCTTAAACGGTATATTCACCGGGGTTTGAGGCGAAGCTTTACAGCTTCATCTTCTCCCAGCATTTGCATTTCTACATGCCGACGTAAGACTAACAATCTGTTTTACACTGGTATTGATCAACGTAATTTAATACTGGTACCC
Source organism: Leuciscus idus (assembly GCA_021554675.1). Taxonomy (NCBI): domain Eukaryota; kingdom Metazoa; phylum Chordata; class Actinopteri; order Cypriniformes; family Leuciscidae; genus Leuciscus; species Leuciscus idus. The sequence goes on from CM038623.1 coordinate 1,238,848, forward strand.
CGTGTGGAGATTAAGTCATTGTTGACTCCATTTCATCGCTCGGCTTATGCTGCATTATTTAATGCCCGCTCTGTGAATAACAAGGCACTGTTCTTATCGGATTTTATTCTGGACAAAAAGTTGGACTTCCTGTTCTTAACTGAAACATGGCATAGAGAAAATGATGGACTTCTGTTTAATCAGATCACTCCTGTTGGTTTTGGAATATTAGATCTCCCGAGGTTATCTGGCAGAGGTGGAGGCATTATTGTGGTTTACAACCTGCAATTCAAGATAAGCCCTGTATCTGTTGCCCAGTTCTCATCATTTGAATGTCTGGTTCTGAGTATTTCTGCTCCTACATCTACCATCATTGCAACAGTCTATAAACCACCTAAAACATCACATGAAGCTTTTACATCAGAATTTACTGAGTTTCTGTCTATGTTGAGCTTGAAGTTCCATAGAATTCTTATTGTGGGGGACTTTAATATACATGTGGACCGAAGTGACTCTGTGGTTGCCAAGGAATTTTTATCGCTTCTTGACTGTCTTGACTTCTCACAGTTGGTAACAGGCCCAACTCATTGTAAAGGCCATACCCTGGATCTTGTGATATCAAATGATTCTTTTGTATCACAGTTATCATCTGTTGACATTGGATTGTCGGATCACTCAGCAGTTTTCTTTAATTTGGAGATGCATCTTTCAAGTGTGCCTACAAAACGAACTGTAACATACCGGAAGTGGAAGTCTATTGATCAAACAGTTTTTTCTAATTCTGTTATATCCACTTTAAGTGACCAGCATTCAACATCTTTGGAGGAGAAAGTTTCACTGTTTAACAATGCTCTTGTTACTAATCTTGACTCTTATGCTCCTCTAAGGTCACGTCAGATTACTTCAGCCCGCACTGCTCCTTGGTATAATGATGATTTGCGCACTAGGAAGGCTGCATGTCGAAAAATGGAGCGCAAATGGCGTCTTACTGGCTTGAATGGTCATTATTTGGCTTGGAAGGATCTTCTAGGTGATTACAGAGCATTAATTGAGACTGAAAGATCTTCTTATTTCTCTCAGACTATTGAAAACAATCAAGGAAACCCCAGATATTTGTTTCAAACTATAAATAGACTGCTTAAAGTTGATGCTGCCACCACCTTGCCTGTTTCTCAACAGCTATGTGATTCTTTTCTTAAATTTTTTAACTCTAAAATTGATAGTGTTCGCAAACAAATTACTGTTGCATCTGCTCCCACTGTCTCATTTCTCTGTTCATCTGGGTTTGCTGGTCTTCCTCTCACTAATTTTCCACATCTTGATTCTGAGGGTCTCAAAAGGGAGGTATCAAGCATGAAATCTACCACTTGCTTGCTTGATCCCATTCCCTCAAGCTTATTTAAATCTTGCTTCGATGTTTTGAGCCCTACTGTCCTTAGTATTATAAATGACTCATTGCAGATGGGGGAGGTTCCAGCAGCATTAAAGATTGCTGCTGTAACCCCAGTACCAAAAAAAGAAAATACTACTCTGGAGGATTTTAATAATTTTCGACCTATTTCAAACCTGCCGTTCTTGGCAAAAATACTTGAGCGTGTTGTTGCCTTTCATTTACGTAACCATCTTGCAATTAATAACCTGTTTGATCCTCTTCAGTCAGGTTTTCGTAAATTCCACAGCACTGAAACGGCTTTGGTCAGAGTTACCAATGATTTGTTGATGGCTTCTGACTCTGGTGTAATTTCCATTCTCATCCTTCTTGATTTAAGAGCAGCCTTTGATACTGTTGATCATAGTCTATTACTCGCCCGCCTTGAACAAGATTTTGGTGTGTCGGGGACAGCTTTGAAGTGGTTTAAATCGTATTTTACTGACCGTTCTCAGTTCGTTTCCATGGGCGGTTTCAGGTCTGAGATTAGCTCTGTTCTCACTGGGGTTCCTCAGGGCTCAGTCTTGGGCCCTCTGCTTTTTAATATTTATCTGGCACCACTTGGACAGTTGTTGCGATCGCTTGGCCTCCATTATCACTTTTATGCTGATGATACGCAGATTTATATACACTCAAAATCTGGTGAACATCTTGATGTTGATTTTCTGTCCGGCCGTGTTTCTGAGATAAAGGTATGGATGAGTACAAATTTTTTGTGTCTGAATAGTGGTAAAACTGAAGTTATGCTTATTGGTTCCCGTCATCAAATTTCCAAAGTTGGTTCCTTATCTTTAACTATTGATGGCTCTGTCTTGGGTACTCAAGCTAAAGTGAGGAATCTTGGAGTTATTTTTGATACTAGGCTTTCATTTGATTCTTTTGTTCAGAGTACAGTTAAATCATCCTTTTTTCACCTCAGAAATATAGCTAGATTACGTCCTATACTAAATTTCTCAGTAGCTGAAAAGCTGATGAATTCCTTTGTCATCACTAGGATAGACTATTGTAACGCCCTTCTAGCCGGAGTCTCTAAATCCACACTTAACAAACTACAATATGTACAAAACTCGGCCGCCAGGATATTGACTGGGTCTAGGGTATGCAATCACATCACTCCAGTTTTGGAGTCCTTACACTGGCTCCCAGTCCGATTCAGAGTAGATTTTAAAATGATGATGCTGACATATAAAGCATTGCATGGCTTAGCTCCTTATTATTTATCTGAGTTGTTAACTTCCTATACCCCAACTCGGAGACTGCGTTCTTCACAATCCAACTTGTTGGTTATTCCTCATACACGCTTACGATCTATGGGTGACAGGGCCTTTTCTTCATATGCTCCTGTCCTTTGGAATTCACTGCCTATTGATCTTAGGGAAGCCCAGAGCTACGACATTTTTAAAGGTAGACTTAAGACTTATTTTTTTAAATTAGCATTTGATTGTTGATGTTACTTTTATTGCTTGAGCTTTGTATTGCTTGTTTGTGTACAGCGCTTTGAGAAGTTGCTTTTAAAGGCGCTTTATAAAATAAAGTTTATTATTATTATTATTATTTTCAGAAACATTTAATGTATCCTCAAGCCTTATGGATTCAATTTGTACCTCCAAGATCTGTATTTTGACATGGATTACCATTTTTGTAGCAGTTAACCTCCCAAGTAGCCTACTAGTTTTTCAAATTTGTCATTAGAAATCAACATGTATTTTATATGGGGGACAACATTCTATTTCACGAGGTGCTAGTAAGTTAGCAATTGTTGTAAACGACCTCATTGCAATATGGAATCCTTTAATTTTTTAACAGCTCAGCTTCTGCAGGTACTGTGTTACTGCAGTGTAACGTTAGAATAAGAGCAAGAAACACCATTTGCTATGCTTTTCCTCCGGACTATATGTTCGAATAAACAAAATTCATTGCAATTTTTTAGCTTTTAATTTCAAGTGTTGTGTCGAAAATAAATTCAGATCATGTTTGGTCATTGAGCTAGGTGCAAACTAGATGCATGTTGATCTTTTGCGTCACACTCCAGTTTGATGTTTCTCTCTCCTTTCTGGCTCAGTTGCCTCGCTAGGAATCAAATAAAAGGAGAGGTCACTCCTTTTTACGCTGTTGTTGGTGCAACCAACAACACAACAGTTTTTCGGCATGATTTGCAACCAAAGGAAAATAGCTCGGCGCTCGTTTGTCTTCCGCTTCGTGTTGCTTAATGGCAGGCGCTTGTTTGTTTTACCCCTCATTTACACAGCACACGTCTGCGGTGCATTACGTCTGCGACAAGGTTTTATTCCGTCCTCCACGCGGTGCCAACTCACACCAGGAGCATTTCAGAAGCGGAGCGACTGGATGCGCGAGACCACGTGATTTGCCTGTCCGACGTGATTTTTGAGTTTTTTTTTTGAAACACAGCCGTTTATCCCGCCTCTCGGATTGAGCCGTGTCTATGGTGAGTTTCCAGACCTAACATCTTAATGTAGGTCTGGCTTGCCAGGCTACCAGATTAATGACTTTATCTTTAAAATGTAAAGAATTTTCTTACGGGGGGGGGCCTAATTTTTTATTAGGATTTTATCCTAATAAAAAATACATTATTAGGATTTTACCACCTCCGCCTCATTTTGAGCCAGGAAAACCCCTGTATGAACACAACAAAGGCATCATTCAATCATAAATGAAATGGACTAAAACATATATATTAGGGGTGGAACGGTACACAGAAGTCACGGTTCGGTTCATACCTCGGTTCAGACATCACGGTTCGGTACGAGTTCGGTACAATGGAGGGAAAAGCAAAACAAAAATGCAGAAGGCAATTTTTTTTATTGTGCATGTCTCAGGCTGTACCACCTAGTGTCATACAGTCTCTCCCCTCATCTAGCTGCAACAGCCTGTAGAGATGCACGGATGGGCTATTATTTCATCCGCAACTGCATCACAAAACTCATCATCCGTCCGCCATCCATCCGCACCAACGTTTTTGACCAATTTTCAAAACCGCACCCGCCCGCCATCCGCTGATTGGGCGATGCAAGGTGCTGCTGATGACTTGGTTCACCCGCCCGAATTTAATTAAAATATTATTTTTCGTCACATCATCCGCCCGATCCGTGGTTTATCCGCGGAACCGCCAACCGCGCATCTCTAACAGCCTGCCCTGAAGTGTGTAAAGTAAAATGTAAACAAAATAAGACAATCAGCTATAAAACTGAAAATAAAGCATCTCTTATTTATGTGCGGACGCACGAGCGCGAGGGTGCGCGCGGCAGAAATGTCGTCATTGCGGTGTGGGCGGTCGTGCGCGTTGGGTGCGCAAGGCCACATTTCGCGTGGCGGTGTGCAGTGCACAGCTTTTTAGCGCGCACGGCTCCGCATCCGAAGACGCACGACTTCGAGCCGAATCTGGCCGAGCATGTACATCTCACAGCACCGGCACCCAGTTCTTGCGTCTAAATTAGTTGCTTACATTAACAAAATGAGCCTACAATAGCAGACATAAGCCCTTTAAATAAAAATAAATGGCCATGTTTTATAAAAAGGTTCACTAAACTAAATAAAAATGTTTAGAAATTATGTAAGATAACGTTAATTTAGTTGTAGGTTACGTTCTCATATCCATTTTTTTTTCTAATGTCACAAGGAATAATCTGGTTTACTGCTTTACACGATTCTTTTGTAGTGTGGTTTTGGTGTACTAAAGTGTTGTTTTACTAAAATAAACATTCACGAGTGTACCTTACTTCTCACCGCTGATTCCTGATGGTTTAGAGGACAATTACACCGAGTCGCACCCTGTCGTTTCAAAGAATAGTAACGTTACACCAGCGAGCGCGAAGTATAAATGCCTCGTCCATTTGGGGAGGCGCGCGCGCGGCCAGCGGAGGCTCGCGCTGCGGAGGCAGGCGAAAGTATAAACCATAGACAGTATAAGAAATGGACAGAGTCATCTCATTGGAACTCAATTGAGACAAGTGAAGCCCATTTTCAGCGATTTTTTAGGACTTCCGTTCCTGACGCGCAGACTCACACTGAGCTTGACGACGTAGATGTGACGTGAGCAACCCGTCTGTCTTCTAGTGGCTGTGGCATGAGAAATCTGAATCATTCCCTTCCGAAACTTGCAGAGACGGAGAGTGTGAGTATGAGGTGTTCATGAGCTAGGAGCAGGAGAAACTTTTGCTAGGTATTCTGATTAATTATTTTGTCATTTTGCCTCCACGTCTCCCCGATTGCCCGCGAGCTTCTCCTCCTGTCCATACGGTAATCTCTCTACTGTGCGACAGAGAGTCGAGTGGTTATGACGCAATCGTTAGCCTACTTTTACAAAAACTGTTTTTACGGGGCCATAACGTAAGCTACAAGGTAATGGAGCATTTTATACATTGTCGTGTTTCTTTAGAAATAAATAATAGACAAATGGAGTCTTCAAACGCCTCAGATGTAAAGTTATTCGCTGTCAAAGTGACGCCACAATGAATGGGAGTCAATGGGATGCTAACAGCAGGTGAAGTTCTGCTACAAGATGGTGGCACGCGGCCGGCTTCAACTTCCGGTCGACTTCCTTCCCGCTTGGGTATAAACAAACCTAGCTTAAGGCAGGGCTACAGATTAGGTGTCCCTAAAGAACCCGCGTATCTTAACAGTATAGTTCCGCGTTACATTAATTAATTTGCACGCGAGTTTTATTTATTTTTGTACCGTGTATTCTCCGTGTAAATTCATGCACCGAACCGTGACGCCCGTACCGATTCGGTTCAATACGAATACATGTACCGTTCCACCCCTAATATATTTCCTCTTATAATTTAAAGGTAGGGTAGGTAATCATTTTTCTAAAAAAAAAACATTCCAAATTTGTTTAAACTGTCTTTATATACCAATACATAATTAAAATGTAAGTACTCTGAAAAAGAAAATTTAAAAATCGAGTGACTGTAGACCTTTTAATCTGCAATAAACACAGCTCATTATTTCCATTCACTCCACCCCCTCCCTTCTGAGCTCCTTCCAAAGCCACGCCCCCAAAACACATGAACGTGCGACGCCAAACGCTCAGGCTGGAACAAGACGCATTTATTACCTGAGACGAGAGGAAGGAGCGCAGTACATACAGTGACATCATGTCAGAATCACATGTAATAAAATACCTAACTTTATCACTATGAATATAAACAAATAAGATTTCTTTTAGTACTCACTATCAAGCTAGCATATCGATAATGGTAAAGTTTCATTCGGTAACGAGCTATATTTATAAGGCAAAACTAAAAACAGGTTGCATTGATACACGTTTTTCCATTACCATCAGTTACACTGTGATGAAGATGAATTTCGTGTAAGATTCATAACATATACGGTGTTTTGCATGTAAGAGTTTCCATGATGAAAACATTGTTGACTCTAATGAAGACTAACGTACACTCCGAGTCCGGAGACAAGTACCGCATCGTCGGCTCGAGGACAGGTCCGGGGTTGAGGGCGAAGCAGAGGAGGTCGTTCAAGAGCGCGGGCAGGGTCCGAGGAAGTAGTTTTTGCCTTGTTTGCCTTCGCTGACTGCATATGCAGGTGCTTTGAGCTGAATATTTCCGGGAACGGTGACATGTGATGAGTGCACGCAGGGCAGCGCGCGCAGTGGGGCTCGGGGCGGGCACGAGACATGAAGGCATCTGATTGGTTCTTTACATTCGCACCGAATGGCAGTGATTGGTCAGAGTTTTTACTGTCCTGCAGCTGCTACAGAGGTCTGATTTTTTTCATTCCTTTTTCTAAACACATAATGTATTGACTACTATCAGGATGGAAGGACCATTTCACCCAGTATAAAAAAAAGTGTTTCTGAACAGGATTACCTACCCTACCTTTAACAGACGACTAGTTAATTTACCTAAACACAGCTTAGATTTAAGCTTTTGCTTTACATGATAATTTCGGTAAAGATTAGAAAATCCCAGACATTCTGATGTCGAATCATGAGGAAGTGTCAGAGCGAGGGAATATCACTTCATATTGTCAGGTTTACATTTAAGCTTTTACATTTAAAAACCATTTTGCGAAAAAAAGGTTTAGCGATATATCTGAACATTTGTAGCAAATTTGGCTGATCTTTTCCGTTTTAATTTTAGCGCATAAATTCTAGATCAATATTTCAAAACAAATAGTTAATTCATCTAAACACAGCTTAGATTTACACTCATGCTTTACATGATAATTTCGGTAAAGATTAGAAAATCCCAGACATTCTGATGTCATAAACACTGAAGCTTGGGAGCACAGACTTAAGTTTGACATCATTTTAAAGAAGACCCTTGGCAGATTATTGCTGAAGTAAAAAGAAAAATAAGTACATCCAAAAAAAAGTTATATAGGTTTAAGTTTATGAAAATTATTTATGAACATTATTTTATATAAAATATATATTTTATGAAACAAGTTGAACTCTGAAACGGCTAGAAAATCAAAGCCATAGATCTAAATAAGTTGTCATTTTCTGCCGTCATGTGTGGCGTACGTGCTTTGTGGCGGTAGCATACAGTGGCAGAGGGAGGAGAGACGCGAGTGCTTTAAACTACTTTAAAGCCGATCACAGTCACAGGAAAATAGTGAAGGGGTAAACACACTTTAATCAGATAAACACACATCGTCTGCTAGTGCCTATAGTGGCTTTAAACCAACCGAATTCACTCATTTATGAGATCTCTATTCCACCTTTTCTTTGTAGAGTCGTAAGGGAATCTGTATTCATTCATAAAGCTGCTGTTACCAGCTTATCTCCAGTCTCCAAATATGTGATTATTCTCTTAAATATATGTTTTAGGTTGTAAATGGGTTGGTGCTGTTGGTTAATGTCGTAACTGCAGTCGTGTCTCGCTCTTATCTGTCCTTTTAGACTTGCTTGAATTGATATTGTCACGTAATATTGTGAGATTAATAACGTCATGAACTTGCCATAGCTTGATTGTTAGTGAACTGGCGCCACTGAGGGACGGTCCATCATTGCTTTCTCCCAAATAAAGCCAGTTGAAGAACATCGGATGATGTGAATTATTCCGGCCCACACAAACTTTTAGAGTATTTTAAGTTTTATTTTAGTTTTTTCCCTTTATTCAGACTATTTTTCTGGAACTCCAGTAGAATAGTTTTAAATCAGAAGCACAGTGGATAAAGTTGCCAGGCATATTCCTTATTCATCTTCAGATGACTTGACCCACATTTCCTTCTCACAAACTCGCTCTCTTCATATGGTGTGTCATTAACCTGCATTATAACCTACACCAGAGAATAATAGTCAGTTTATTCTGCTTATTAAGTTAATATTCATGCTTTTCTCCCTACAGTAAAGCACAGTCCATAAACAATGCAGTCCTACTGTACCTTTACAATATAACACCACATTTATTCACAAGACCAACGCACTAATATTCCACAAAGAAACTATAATAAGACAGATCTCTGGAGGAATGCTCCAGGCACACTCTCATCTCATCCCTATTCCCACATTTGTAGTAATGACACTCTAACGCAAACCGGAAATTGTAACGCGTGCACACGCGGAAGTCTATTTATATATTTTTTTTAATTTTTTTTACATTTTTACTTACATCAAGAACTCGTTTGAGGAAGAAAAAAACAAAAAAACATGTGCTCGCATTTAAAACAGTAGGCTACAACTCACATATCAAGTAAGAAGAAAAAATTATAATAATAATAATAATTACAGGGGGTGACAAAACAACAAGCGTGTTTAAGAACATAGGACTGTAAACTCAAAGAGCAAGAGACTCTGACATTGTTTCATATAACTCATTTATGGACTGGTTTTCTTCCAATAACACCTTTAGAGATGCTATATCATTTTTAATTTCATTCTTAAAACAGTTTATGTTGGGCTTGCTGTTATTCCACTTATTTTTGTGTATATGATACTTTCCCATAATGAAAATAATGTTCACCATTTTAGATCCCTTTTTTGACACACCATCCATATACTGTATATCATCACTTGAAATTTGCTAAACAAAGAGTTGTTGATCCCAATATTTAACCATCGATAAACATCCTTCCAAAACCCCATTGTGACTGAACAAGAGAAAACAAGGTGTTCAATTGTTTCGTGTTCTGTCATACAAAAAACACACGGATTAACTTCAAAATTGAACCTTTTCCTTAGGGTTTCAGCAGCAGGATAAATATTATTTATTAATTTGAACTGCATTTCTTTTACCTTGGGTGAAATTGGCCATTTAAGATAGCTACAACTAGTCTTTGTTAATGTAACTTGATGATCTGTTATCTTTATTTTCGTTGGCTTTTTGATATCATAGAATAGTTTTTCTTTAAACACACTTCCAAGTATTTTGTTATTACATTTTCTTTCTCCAAATTTCAATTCACCAATTTTTTATTCAGGAAGTTTAACAGTCACATTTGAGTTTGTGAGGATACTTTTAATCATGAATTTTAAGGGAAGTGGAATAGCTCTACTAATTCTCTATAAGAGCATTTCAAATTAAATAAAGAGATTGACAAGGATATACTAATTTTGATAAACCTTCTGCTTTTGTTAATAAGATTCTACCAAGAATAGAGAGATCTCTCATGAGCCGATGATTAAGAGATTTTTTCATACTCTCTATTTTCCCTTCAATGTTTAGTTGTTCTCTCTTATTTCTATCTTTAGACATTATTAATCCTAGGTATTTTAGTTCAGTTTTGACAGGTATGGAGTCTATATTTGTCTCAGCACATGGATGAAGACATAGTATTTCACATTTTTTTAGGTTTAGACATAATCCTGAAGCTTTGGAAAAAACTGATATTATATCTAGGGCTTTTCCAATTAAAGATTTATCTTTTAAAAAGATTACTGTGTCATCTGCAAATTGGCTTATTCGATATTCGTAATCGAAAATGGTGATTCCTTTAATTTGAGGGTGATTTACGATTAGATATGCTAGCATTTGTGTACATAAAATAAATAATTTCGGTGAAATAGGACAACCTTGTCTAATACCACGCGAAATCTTAATTTTTGGTGTCATTCCAGGGTTGAGGGAGATGTAACTATAAATATCATTATAAAACATTTTAATGATTTTGCAGAACCCTTCTCCAAATCCGAATTTTTTGAGCACCGTAAACATGAAATCATGTTCCACCATGTCGAAAGCTTTGAAAAAATCTATGAATAAAACAAGACTATCTGATAGAATGAATGATTGGTAGTCAATCATATCTAGAATCAGTCGAATATGATTGTGAATCTTCCCTTTATAAAAGCTGATTGATATTCTTCGATAAGTTTTCCAATTACATGCTTTAAGCGATTTGCGTACACTAAAGCAAGAAGTTTATAATCGCTACATAATAAGGTTATTGGTCTCCAGTTGTCTAGCATCAACAAATCTTTTTGAGGTTTTGGTAATAAGGTTATCAATCCATGTTTTCATAGTAGGGGACAAACATTTATATATATTTTTGCAAAGGTCCCCTCAGGGGCTCCGTACTTTGTCGATAAGAAAACGGCGGAAAATGTGTGAGGAAACTCGGCTTATAACGTCGCTTTAAGGACTGTTTCAGTTTTCAATAAATCAACACAGACTGATATCAAAATAATCCGTTATATTTACTTTACACTTTCACTTTCGATATCCAGTCCTTTTTATAGCGCAGTTTGTGTTGTTTTCAGTTCAATAGAAATGTCTCATATGGTCTCATAAACACAGATATAACATGACACGATATTAAATAAAGACTGACTGAACTTACCGTGACATATGATCGTTTGTGAGGGTTTTTAACGTTCCGCGTCTCCTCGGTTCTACCGGAAGAGTTTGAACTAGCAGAACGTCGGGGGGCGGCCAAGATGGCGCAGTGATAAGGTGTTTTTCTTGAGTGGAGGTACGGCAACATGTTTTCTTGCAAAAGTTTTGTATGTAGTGCATATTTTTTCCCCCAATTATAAAGTGAATAATTTATGGATTCGTTACAAGAACCGAGAAAGACGATTTGAACATACAAAACAGAACTTTATTGCTGTCGTCGAACAATTCTGAAAAGTTAGCTTGCAAAAGGTCTGCTAGCAAAATGTCTTTCAGAAAGCAGATGTCTGCGCTGGAAGGGATGGAAGTGGACCACGCTAAAGAAAAGCGAAAAATTGAGGACACTCATTCATACGCGTGTAAAGTTGGAGGAAGATGTGAATCTTCTCCTAGTACACCAAGTAAGACCCCTGCACCAAAAAAAAACACAAAGAATGTTGAATCAGCCGCGGCTTCAGAGCCAAGCTTAATGGAAGTCCAGAACAACATTATACAGATTCTTTCAGAAAAAAATCAACAACTGAGCAGACCACCTGGAAATAATGATAAAGAACAACTTCAAAGATATTGAGAGCATCTGTGAAAGTTTAAACTCAATTCATTCTGATGTTATGGGTCTGAAAAAAGAAAACGAAAGTCTGAAAAAAGATAATATGGAACTGAAGAAAAAAGCTGCAGAACTGGAACAGCGGATGAACGACCAGGAACGATACAGCCGCAGGTGGTGCCTGCGACTTCATGGGGTGGCTGAAAACTCCTCGGAAAAGGTGAAAGAGAGAGTGAAGGAGGTCTGCAGAGCCGTGGTCCCAGAGGAGCAGAGAAACGAAGTGACGGCGGCGGTGGACATCGCACACCGACTCGGCCGACTCAGAGCCGGGGAGGATCAGAGGGGGAATCCACGGCCGATCATCATCAGATTTACTTCAAGAACGGCGAGGGATCTCATTTGGAAACACGCCAGGCAGAGTCCCTTTTTGCAAACTCAAGGCTTACGCTTCAAGGAGGATCTCACAACCGCAGACAAGGAAGCAAGAAGTCGACTGTGGCCCGCGGTGGACCAAGCCAGAAAAGAAGGCAAAGTCGCTTATTTCAGCGGGGCGAGAGCGTTCATCGATGGCAGAGAAATACGTCCAACCTAGATGTACCGTATAACAGGTAGTCAGTTCTGAAAATGTTTACATTTTGTTTATAAAGTTTTTCAGCTTTATCCTTTTATCGTGATAAAGGAAAGTTTTACGGGGACTTTAGAGTTTGATAAATAATTCCAAAGTGTAATAGGTTTATTTTACCCAAATGTGAAAAGAGGATGGTTTATGCAAAAGTTCCATTTAGTTATGCAAGAAACCTGTTGCCTATAGAAAACACTAAAGTTAAACTAGTACTTTTGTTTTTTTTCTTACTTGATGTCTCTTTATGTTTGTTCTGTCAATGCCAGAGGTTTAAGAGATTTAATTAGAAGGAAAGCTTTTTTTTTTTTGTACTGCAGAGCTAAAAATGCTGACTTTTATTTTACTCAAGAAACTCATGCATGTGCAGCAGATTAATCTGTTTGGAAGAACCAATGGGGGAGTGAAATATGGTTTTCGAATGGAGATAATCGATCAGCAGGCGTGGCTATTTTAAAAGGAAACTTTAAGGGTCAAATTCTACATAGTGAAAAAGACGTTTCAGGAAGATTAATTATTCTAGTATGTGAATTGGAGCAGAAACAATTCATAATGGTTAATATTTATGCCACCAATGACAAAATTAGAAATCAGACTCTCTTTAAAAATGTGGAGGCAAGAATTTGTCAACTTAATTTGAAATTTTCAGAAGCTAAGGTTTTATGGGGAGGTGATTTTAACACAGTATTTGATGATAACTTGGATAGATGGCCTCCAAAACTTGCAAACATAAATTGTGAACTTAAAAATACATGTTTGCGTCTAGGACTTATGGATATTTGGCGTGAAAGGAACAAATCGCAGAGAATGTATACTTGGAGCAATAGCAGTCTGTCTTTGCAGTCACGCATAGATTTTTGTCTCATCTCCAATGACCTTGAAGATAAGGTCAAAGATGTGATGATAGAACCAGCCGTATTAACTGACCATAAACTTATACTTATTAAAATTTACTTGAACAGTTGTTTTTCTCAGAATAATACTTCCAGTTACTGGAAACTTAACAATTCATTACTTAACAACTTAGATTTTAAACTAGAAATTAGTAGGATCATTGAAAAATTTTGGAAACAAGCCTGTAAATCTGGTAACTATGGACAAAATTGGGAACTAACAAAATTTGAAATTCGCAAGATGGCTATTAAAAAGGGGAAGTATTTAGCAAAGCAAAGAAGAGAAAATGAATCACAAGTCATTAAAGCAATATTAAATTTACAAATAAAATCTCATGGTAATCTTAATGAACATGAGAAAGAAAATCTGATTTTATTACAAAGTAAACTAGACGACATATACATAGAAAAAACTAAAGGCACCTTTGTTAGATCCAGATGTAAATGGAGAGAAAAATACAAAGTACTTTTTTGGATTAGAAAGGAGAAATGCTGAATATAATACAATAAGTAATTTGTCAGTCAATGGAAGTATTACCAATAATCATAAGGTAATCTCAAAACATGTTGCTAGCTTTTATCAGGACTTATACTCATCCGCTTCCACAGGTTCTGGCATAGATTCTTTTTTAAATAACATCTCCACAAATGCTAAGAAAATAAATGAAGAATTTAGAGAGATATGTGATGGAAGACTTTCCTTACCTGAACTGGTGGAATGTGTTAAACTTTTAAAAGACAATAAAACACCCGGGAATGATGGCTTAACAGGAGAATTTTATAAAGTATTTAATGACAAACTTTCTCCTTTCCTGCTATCTGTGTTTGAAGAAGCCATTGAAAAAGGTGAACTTCCTCCGACTATGAAACAGGGCGTGATTACTTTAATTCCCAAACCAAATAAGAATAAATTACACATTGAAAACTGGAGACCCATTAGTTTACTTAACAATGATGCAAAGTTATTTGCTTAAATTTTTGCCAAAAGACTTAAACATAGCCTGAACCAAATTATAGATGAAGAGCAATCTGGCTTTATGCCCAAAAGACACATAAGCAATAACATACGGTTCATTTTAGACATGATAGATTACAGTGACCTCCTTCCGAATGATAGCTTCATACTATTCATTGACTTTTATAAAGCTTTTGACACCATCGAGCATAACTTTATATTAAAATCTATTTCCTTTTTTGGTTTTGGTAACTATTTTCATAAGGCAATTCAAACCTTATATAACGGGTGCTCTAGTTCTGTTAAACTGAAAACAGGCACATCAGAAAGATTTAGTATATCACGTGGTATTAGACAAGGCTGCCCGGTGTCTACATTTTTGTTTCTCTTAGTTGCTCAGACAATGGCTACACACATAAAAATCTCTCCCTTTTCAGGAATTAATGCTGTTGGTAAAAAGTTTAAAATTTGCCAACTTGCAGATGACACAGCCATCTTTTTAAGTGACCGAAATCAAATTGGGACTGCAGTAAATAGTATCAAAACATTTAGTGATGTATCAGGTTGAGGGTTGGTAATGAACATTAATAAATCAGTTTTGTTTCCCCTGGAAAATTGCAATCTGGCCAGTTTTGATGGAATACCAATTCATGAAAAAGTGACATATCTTGGAATTGTAATTTGTAAAAATAAAGAGGAACGTCATAAGTTAAATTTTGATCCAATTGTTAAAAAAATACAATCTAAACTAAATTCATGGTTAATGAGGGCAGGCTATTTGGCAGGGTCTTAATATCAAAGGCAGAAGGTATATCACGCTCTGTATATGTTGCCTTATCGCTGGATATCCCAAAAAATACAATTAAAGAATTGGATAAAATACTGTATGATTATATCTGGAGGAAAAAACCCCATTATCTCAAAAAAGATGTTATCACAGGATGTAGAGACCAAGGTGGTCTGGAAGTGCTGGATTTTCATACTATAAATAATAGTTTTCAAATTAAATGGATTATAGAATTCTTGAAAAGCCCTGACAGCATCTGGAACGCTTTTCCATCATATTTGTTCAATACTCTTGGTGGCATACATTTTTTACTGAAATGTAATTTTTCTATTGATAAAATTCCCTTGATATTAGCTGACTTCCACAAACAAGTCCTTCTATCTTGGATATTGATCTATAAACGTAACTTTAGTCCACATAGATACTTTATTTGGAATAACAAAGAAATCCTTTATAAAAAGAAGTCTCTGTTTTGTCGGCCATGGTTTGATAGAGGAAATCTGTTGGTAGGACAGTTACTGAACAAAGATGGTTTGCTCATGTCATATTCAGAATTTCTTTAGAACTTTAACTTCCCAGTGACACCAAAAGAATACGCACTTGTATTTGATGCAATCCCTACAGGTTCACTTCAAATTCTAAAACACTTATCATTCACAGATATTAGTGCTGAATTTAATAGAATTTTTATTGGAGATACAGACATTACAAAGAAAGAATACACCAATAAATATATTAGAAATCAAATTTCGTGCTCGGTTCCTCCTGCTGCAAAGTTTTTTTGGTATTCAACCATGGGTGATTTAAATTGGGAAAAGGCTAATACTACTATTTATAAATACTGTATTAATAATAAAATAAAAGAAGTTTCATTTAAAATTTTACATCAAATTTATCCTGTTAAAGATTTAAAATAAATATAGAAGAGTCTTGTGTCTTTTGCCAATCAAATAGGGAGACTATTTTTCATTTATTTTATCACTGTATGTACACAAAAAAAATTTGGTCTGATTTGGAAGAATTTATAATCACAAAATTGAAAGTAAACATCAGAATCAATATTTTTGATGTCATGTTATACTTTGATTCATGTGGTTTGTCCAAAAATTTTATTTTTGTTATTCAACTGTTTATTATCTTCGGAAAATACCATATTCACAAATGTAAATGGTCTAATTCACAACCTTGCTTTAATGCATTTCATCTGGACTTTAAATCATATTACAAAACAATAGAAAACATGCAAAATATGAAGGCTACAAGAACATTTAATCTCCTGAAGGAACTGCATCATTTTTAATTTTCCCCTTCTATATATTAATTATGTTATTATCCTCTGGTCTGTACATGTCATTTTTTGTTGTGCAGGTTGCACAGTATTTGTAGTGTTCTCTGTACCTATTGTCCTGTGCATTGTTCATAATAAAGTTCGTTAAAACAATAAATTAATAAATAAATAAAATAAAAAAACTAGCAGAACGTCATCAGGCGCTCGAGCGCAGGACAGCCGCTGAAGGACCTCTGATGTGTCACTCTATTCAGTGCCTGATCAGAAAACATGCGCGTTCAACATTTTCTGTCGCCTTAACTATGCAGATTTTTTTTATTATTATTATTATTTTTATTAACATTTTGCCAGTAACATTTGACATTTGAAAACATATTATTATATTCCAACGAAAGTTAGCAATGAATAAGAACAAACAATCTGTTACGAGGGATTTAGAATAACAGAATAAAAAAAAAATAATAAAAAAATCCAGATTAAACAACAAATAAAATAATAATAAAATACAATAACAATTATATCAAAGATTAAATAATAATAATACATAGACAAATAAACAAATAAATAAATAAATAAATAAATAAACACTTTTTTACTCAAGTAGGGGGTAGGAAAGCTCATCTAAAGATTATATCTCAATTTACAGGTGATACAAAACCTTATTTAAAATCTGGTGTGTTTTCACTGCTTTTTTTGTTTTGATTTAATTTACAGAGGGATTCAGCAAAACTTTTTAATTCAGAGCAAAATGCAATAAAATGTGGGTTTGAAGCTGTAACTTTACACTTCTGAATATGACCTTTTCCAAGCAAGCACAGGATTTTAATAGCATTATTTAAAGAGACAGAACCAGTGTTACATGACAAAAACAGGACCATTTCTTCAGTGATGTCAATAAGGTTATTAAAGGATGTAAAGATCAACACTGAAATCTCATTCCTGTAAAGGGACAATTAAAAAACAAATGAATCACTGATTCATTTTCAGATCCACAAAAAGAGCATTCTGGGTGAATATCCATACATTTAGATCAAAATAACTTGCAGGGGTAAAAATTATGAAGGATTTTAAGGTGGATTTCTTTGACTTTGTTTGGTATCACAAACTTATAGTGAATAGACCATATGTTAGATAAAGATAAAGAAGGATATATCCGTTTCCATGAAGACACTGCTTTAGGAGAAACACTACTTATAGAGAGTAATGTTCTTCTGATATGAATATTATTGCATTTTTTATCTAACAAGTCAATCCCATCTATCATTAATCGAGGAATGTCTTCCTTTAAAGGAGAGTATTGTAAGGATGATTTGATAAGCTGTAGAAGTTTAGGCCAAATACCATTGATTATTCTCAAAAATTCTCTTTGAGTAATATTAATACTGTTTTCCTTACTACATTTGTCATAACTAATCAGAGACCCATCCGTGTTTATACATTTTGAAATACATATTATATTCTTTTCTACACATTCTTTATGAAATATCGTCCTGTTTTTATACAGGATATATTGATTATTCCATACAATGCATTTGTGAGGCGAAAAATTGTGTTTAAAAGCCAGTTTGCAAGAATCCAGTGCTTGCTTGTGGAAATCTGATAAATGGATAGGTAACTTATTACATTTAAAATGACAACTTAGCAAAAACGTTAAACCACCACAGCGGTTATAATATAATAATAATAGATTTGGAATGAAAAACCAGGGACATTTCCTCCAAGCATACATTGTTTGACCCAGTTGATTTGAAACCCCTGATTGAGAGTTGTGAAGTCAATAGCATTAAAGCCTCCCTCAGCATGGTCCCTAATCATTGTTTTCCTTTTGATGTATTCAGTCTTGTTTTTCCTAATAAATGTGAATAAGAGAGAGTCAATTGACGTTGCTGTTCTTTTGTCCACATATAACGATAAAGCCGGATACACCAATCTTGAGATTCCTTCCGCTTTTGAAAGCAATGTTCTTCCTTGTATAGTTAAGTCCCTTTGAAGCCATCTGTTAAAAATGTGTTTTGTTTTCTGTAGCTTAGGGGTCAAATTGTTGTCCAGTCTTTCCTTCACTGATTTATGAATTGTTATGCCGAGATATTTCACTGACTGCTTGACCTTAATACCATTGATAACAGTTTTGTTAGAGTCATGAACAGCAAGTATTTCACTCTTGTCTGTGTTGATTAGGAGAAAAAAGATCCAGTCCTTTCAAAACACTCAAAACCTGCTTTTCATCTTTAAGAAAAATACAAGATGTTAAAATAACATCATCACCAATTCTTATACCCTCAACATTGATATAATTTACAGTAGAAAGATTCAATAATTCTGCTGCAATTAAGAACAAAAAGGGGGAAATCGGGCAACCTTGTCGAATACCTCTACTAAGTACGAAACGCTTAGATGTACCTTCTGCTAGGGAAACACTACTGTTTATACCTCTAGTTCTGACCATATTCTTACATTTAAGTCCAAATCCAAGTTTATCTAAGGCTGTATATATAAATTCATGTTCAATAGAGTCAAATGCCTTATAGAAGTCTAATGGCTCCTTCTTCAATAAGATCAGAGTAGTCCATCATATCCAATACAAGACGTATATTATTAGAAATATGTCTATACCCTTAATAAAGCCTGATTGTGTTATTGAAATAATATCTTCTAAACAAGGTTTTAATCTTCTTGCAAATAAAGAGGTTAACAATTTATAATCAGAATTTAGGAGAGCCGATTTTCAATGTGACGATGATCTTTATTTGGTTTTGGTAGAAGTGTAATAAGACCTTGTTTCATAGTTTCTATTAATTCACCAGAACCTAAACAATCTTTAAATACAGTGAAAATCAATTCTCTTAATTCTTTCCAAAAAGTTCTATAAAATTCAAATGGCAAGCCATCAGGACCAGGGCCCGTATTCATAAAGATTCTTAATGCAAAGAGTAGCTCCTAGTGACAAAATTCTAAGAAAATTCTTAGAAATGTGGGCATTTACTCTTAAAATTAAAGAAAAAATCCTAGTAAAGAAAAAAGTAATTCAGAAAGCATCTTAACCCTTAAAAGAGCACTTAAGGTCAAAATTGTTAGGAGCACGGACGAGGACTTTTAAGAGGCTTAAGAGTTTCTTTAGCAGAGGAGAAAATGGCAGAAAGATGAAGAGGGAGAAGAAATGTGTTGCAGACAGTGAATAACAGTGAGTTAATAAGACGCTATAGATTAGATCATGCAGGGATCATGTTTGTGACTGATCTTATTAGAGACGCGCTAACATCTCCAAAACAGCACAGAAATGCCATAGCGCCAGAAATGAAAGTAATCACTACATTACGATATTTGGCAACTGGGAAAATTCCATGTTTGATACATTAAAACCAACATTCAAACCACCACTTAAATAGACATGCCAGCAATCAGTGTAATTGGAAAGAGTGGAACAATTTTTATCATTCTAAGCCAAGCAAATACCTTATAGGAAATTAACAGCATGGTAAATAAAAATAAAAAGGATTTATATACACATATATAATGTGTGTGTGTGTGAGTGTGTGTGTGAGAACGGTCAAATAGGAAAAATTACGCATGTAATTTCAAAGTGAAGGCTTAGAATAGACCCTATACTTAAAATCACTTTTTTTTTCCCTTGTTGGACTACCAACCAATCACAGTCGTCAAAAGATTGTGTCATACATAGCAACGGGGTCAACCCCGCCTCCTTACTAAGATGAACATTTTTGTCTTTTCCTTACTCAGAGTTGCTCTCAGATCAGTCCCGAATTGCTCTTAAGCTAAGACTCCTACGTAAAAGTTTTTAAGCTAAATTAAGAGTTTTCTGAGAGGATTCTTAGAATCTTTATGAATATGGGCCCAGGACTTTTATTTAAAGGAGATTTGGATAAAATACAATCTAACTCTTCTAAAGTTATAGGATTTTCACAGCTATTAAAACTATGGGAAGATATTTTAGGTATAAACTGATCAACTCTATCAAAAAAAGATTCACATTCACTATCATTGAATGATGAGGCATAAAGGTTTTTATAAAAATTATATATATATATGAATGTATAATTTGGCTGTCAGAAGTAAGATTGTTGTTTACAAAAAGATTTTGATTTTTTTTTTTGAATGACCACGATTTTTCTCTAAATAAATAAAAAAATTGAATTTTTCTCACCATATTCAAGCCATTTGGCTCTTGATGTTATAAAGGCTCCTCTTGCACTTTCTGTGTAAAGTTTATCAAGATTCTCTTGTAAATCATGAAGATTTATTAATTCCTCCTCGTTAAGCAGTGGTTTTTTGAGAAGGTAATTAATTTTGCTCAATATGTTATTATGAATTTGTACTCTCTTTTTAGCCTGTTCTTTTCCATATTTAATTGAATAGCTTCTGCACTCGTTTTTTAATAGTTCCCATTTTAAGGATGTAGATATATCTTTAGTCATATTTTTGTATTTTTTAATGATGTCTACGGGTCTTGATCTAAAAAAGAACAATTCAGTTTCCAATATCCTAAATTTCTATTATTTGTCTTTTTTGCATTTGAAAGGAGCAAAGAAATTCCAGCATGGTCTGTTAAAGGAGCCGGAGAGATTTCACAAGTGTTGATAAATGGAGATAGACAATCTGAAATCAACCAAAGATCTATTCTAGACTTTTTAGACATATCAGGTTTGAACAAGGTGAATGAATCAATTGAAGAAGGGTGAAGAATTTCCAAGAAATTAGCTCATCCACGATCACAGTCAGTTCACTAAACTTCCAGATCTCACCAATAAAAATCACTTGGGACTTGTCTCTTTTTTTTATCCGATTTAGCAAAACATATATTAGAAAGTCTTTTTTTAGAAAGTTCGTTTTTGAGTAACCGATTGCTAAAACTTTGCACAAAATAAAACGCCCCCCCCCCCCCCCCCCCCATCATCAGTATTTTTTACTGATAAATACTGAAATTCTTTTTACTTTTAAATGCTGAATGTGGTTCAGTTATTTCTCACAGATATCTGGCCAGCTTACTCATGGCTCATACTCTTAGCCTTTACAATGTTTGAGTTTATGTCCCCAATGCAATATCAGGGGGTAAAGATATCATTAGAGTTCTTAAACTTATGATTTAAGAGGTTTCAGATAGAGCTGTGTGTGTTTTGTAAATGCATGGACATTTTATATTTGGCATTAACTATTAATCTTATATGAAAACCACAAGAAAACGTGACAGTGACCTGGACTTCTCACAAAATGCCATATTAAAGGAATATTCAGAGGGGTGAGTTGAAATCATTTATTGTGGGCAATATCATGCCACAGATATTGTATATTGAGTAGGACTGCACGATATATGGTTTTAGCATCAATATGGCGTTGTGCGCATCCACGATAGTTCTCCGCAGGATGTGTGTTGTCATTAGGGCTGCACGATAATGGTTAAAATGATAATCACGATTATTTTGCTCAAAATTATAATCGCGATAATTAATCACGATTATTCTCATTTGAGAAACTACAGAGAAAGAAAAGAGACAGTTAATGGTTTTGCACGAGTATTTGCGCAAAATCCGCGCAGATTTGGTGTACACGAATTTCCCCAGCAAAGTCAGTAAACATAATAACATGCCAAATTGGCCAATGATTTGACAGCGATACCCGCCAAAGTTCATTTTTAGCCGCATTTGGCGGGTTGGCGGGTGTTAATTTCAAACCATCAGACTTCATTTAACCAACTAAAACTTACTCAGACAGCAAGTCAATACAAATGGCATGATTTAACGTTAGATGAGCGCTTTGTGATGCGCGTCTTCACATTAGATCTTCTAAGCGACACATTTCGGTTGAAAATGAGACAAAGTAGGCTACAGATCCAGATCGCTCAGCAAATTCGTACTGCAAAGAAAAATAGTCTACTTGTTGATACACACTGAAAACGGTCAGTGGCTGTCGTTTTCAACTGATTCACATCATGAAAACTGGTAAAAACTTAAACTTCAAAAAATAAAACAGCGAAACTCATTTAGAAACAGATTTAGTCTCACAAACGGCACAAGTGGCTTGTGAAGAAACAGACTGGCTGTGTAACAATTTCATGCAAACAGAATATCGCTGTGGAGATCAGTGCTTTTTCCGCAGTGTAGAGCGCGCGCGCAGGGTTGCCAGATTGCACCGATTAAGTAAAACACGGGGCATACAATGTAAGAGAAAAGCTCTGTTTGGGTAATTTGGGAGATTTAAGCTATTCAGATCTGGCAACCACAAACATCAGTGCTAGTGGGGACTTGTTTACAATGCAATATAATGCAAATGTCTAATAAAAAAGCGTTTTCAGGATAAAAAACGAGCAGGCAAATATCGCGACGATTTTTTAAAATTAATCGAGAGAGGCAGATATCGTTATCGCGATTAAAATACGATTAATCGTGCAGCCCTAGTTGTCATGTATAGGCATCGTAGTTTATCAGTGATGCGTATGGGCCAGTTGTCCCCCGGTTAGGAACGCATGTGATTCGCGGATTAATTGCAAAGTTTAACCATCATAGAGTGAAAGTTTATCATTTGCATTTGTTTGTAAGTCGAGTCAGCCATCAAGAGGACTTTTTTTTTTTTTTTTAAATAGACCTAATATATATAGCAGAAATACAAAATATCGTATTTCAATATGGTGCAGCCCTAATATTGAGCATATCTTAAACTGAACCTGGAATGATAATCTGTGACACCAGATGAGATGTATGATAGATGTTGAGCTGTACTATTGTTTTTATTGCAGGTTTTCTGGGATGCCCAGCGGAAGGCATCAAGGCACCAGATGTTGGCCTGGACAGATGTTCCTGTACACCACACCGACCTCTGCTTTTGCATGGCTGGCTGATTACTAGCATGTTCTGTGAGGGTATTATTACAGCAGAACTGAGCTCCTGTGACAGTGGAATCTGTAGGTGTAAAGTCACACATCAGGACATTTAAAGTCACAGAGAGAATTATTCATGTTTTAGTAGAAGTTTCAAACTTTGTTCTCTCTTTCTCTCTCACAAACAACACAGCAGTGACAGCTTTTCAAGTTCTTCACTGGAGATGCACAAATACTAGTTTACAAATCTCAAAGTAAGAAATTCATACGCTCACATTTAAGGCGCGATCACACAAGGGGTTTGAGCATATGACGTCACGCTCTGCAGCGTCTTTCTTATAAACACCAATTCGGAATTGAATTTTATAGACTATATAATATATACACTTTTCAATCGTAGTCTGAAATAATAAACAAGTGCAATGTAGTGTTGTCAAAAATATACATGTTTCTATACATATTGATACTGAAATATCTGAATAAATACCCGGTACCAGCAGCGCTTACTCGCGCTCTCATCTCTCCGACAGCTTGTGACACACAAACCCTCCTCACTCACTCACTCGCTTCATTTGCTCCGGATAAATATAGTGGCCATTACAGGGCTTGAGTTCTGGCATGGGATTGTGTGTATTGTGCATTATTCTTTTCTCCTTCCTGCAGATTTTGTGTTCACACCTAAAGTGATCGCAGATAAAGCCTCTCAGAACTAAACTGAGTTCTTTTTCACTGCTTATTGACCTTAAACAGTGAAATACACACACAATAATGTCAAAATGCTGGTCTTGGTGAGTATTCAAGTAAACCCAGTCAGTTATGTTTTTAAAAAGTTGAGGAAGAAAATGTGGAAAATCAGGTATATTGGATAATATTAGATAAATTATGAGATAAAAGTATCTACAGCACAGGATTTTTTATTTATTACAAACTTCCATGTTGATGATGAGATTTACCGGTCCATGATCTTATCTACACACACCACAGCTAACTGACATCGACATGGGCTGCGTTTCCCCATAACGTTCTCTTAGCGCTACGAAGACTCTTAAGGTGTAACTGAACTAAAGGTGTATCATTGCTAGACGTGTTCCCCGAACCATACCTCAGGAAGCTGCTGAAGATATTCCTTCTTACGTGTGGCGTTACCCGGTGCTGTCCGTGGAGATGCTGCTGAATCTGCTGATATCGACGGCTGGAGAATCAGTTATTCTCTCGTGCAGGAGCTGCTTCACTGCGGTGTGTGAGAAAGAGCTGTTCTTTATAAGAGAAGCACTTCACAAATAGTGGAAATTGCATTTATTAGGACTCATGGGATATTATAAAAAATAATCCAAACTATAATAGCCTATAATAGCCTAGCCTACATATTGTAAAATTGTATCATATATTGCTGCCATAATAACCATTTCAAAAGTGCTTTCTTCTCTTTCCCATTTGTGTTCGCTGAGGTGGAGCTGCGATGAAATATGGTTCTTGTAAATACTTTCCAGCATTTCAGTAATAAAAGTGTACATCTTACGTACGGTGCCTTGCAGTGATCAAAAAGGATTTAAACAGTGGATTTTGAATCTCTTCTTGTAAACTCAGAGATGTGGATTCAGACGGCTATTAAATCCCCACACGACCTGTTTGTCAGAAAACTGTAGGTAATTTGGCCAGGGATTTTTACGCGGGTTGGGTGAGAAGAAACACTGATATTATGGATTCGGACGGCACTAAAATCACAGACTTAACCCTGTAAATGTTTAAAATACTGTATGAGCCCATGAGAAACAATATTAGCGTCCGAATAGGACTTATCTGACAGTAGCCTATGCTTTCACTGGCCTTTACAAGCGCTCTTTAATTAGATGAATAATAGAATATATATAATAATATAATTAAAAATCTAACAACAATCTGTATAATGACAATTTTATTCTTTGCATGAAAACACTTGGATTAGCCTAACTGAACACTGTGTGTGTGTATTACAACTTCAGAGTTATATTCATATAGACTGAGATCAACAGTGATAAGGTGAAGCTAAGAGCGGTCCAGACCAACCTTCCCAACGCATGACTTACAGAAGGAATACTGAACAAAGAACGTTTCAGGAAACACGTATCAACGATAAGGTACAGCTTAAGGTGTAACTTAAGAACGACGTAGCGTTAAGAAGGTTTCAGGAAACACGTATTAACGATAAGGTACAGCTTAAGGTGTAACTTAAGAACGACGTAGAGTTAAGAAGGTTTCAGGAAACACGTATTAACGATAAGGTACAGCTTAAGGTGTAACTTAAGAACGACGTAGCGTTAAGAAGGTTTCAGGAAACACGTATTAACGATAAGGTACAGCTTAAGGTGTAACTTAAGAACGACGTAGCGTTAAGAAGGCTTCAGGAAACACGTATCAACGATAAGGTACAGCTTAAGGTGTAACTTAAGAACGACGTAGCGTTAAGAAGGCTTCAGGAAACACGTATCAACGATAAGGTACAGCTTAAGAACGACGTAGCGTTAAGAAGGCTTCAGGAAACACGTATCAACGATAAGGTACAGCTTAAGGTGTAACTTAAGAACGACGTAGAGTTAAGAAGGCTTCAGGAAACACGTATCAACGATAAGGTACAGCTTAAGGTGTAACTTAAGAACGACGTAGAGTTAAGAAGGTTTCAGGAAACACGTATCAACGATAAGGTACAGCTTAAGGTGTAACTTAAGAACGACGTAGAGTTAAGAAGGCTTCAGGAAACACGTATCAACGATAAGGTACAGCTTAAGGTGTAACTTAAGAACGACGTAGAGTTAAGAAGGTTTCGGGAAACACGTATTAACGATAAGGTACAGCTTAAGGTGTAACTTAAGAACGACGTAGAGTTAAGAAGGTTTCGGGAAACACGTATTAACGATAAGGTACAGCTTAAGGTGTAACTTAAGAACGACGTAGAGTTAAGAAGGTTTCAGGAAACGCGTATTAACGATAAGGTACAGCTTAAGGTGTAACTTAAGAACGACGTAGAGTTAAGAAGGTTTCAGGAAACGCGTATTAACGATAAGGTACAGCTTAAGGTGTAACTTAAGAACGACGTAGAGTTAAGAAGGTTTCGGGAAACACGTATTAACGATAAGGTACAGCTTAAGGTGTAACTTAAGAACGACGTAGCGTTAAGAAGGTTTCAGGAAACACGTATTAACGATAAGGTACAGCTTAAGGTGTAACTTAAGAACGACGTAGAGTTAAGAAGGTTTCAGGAAACACGTATTAACGATAAGGTACAGCTTAAGGTGTAACTTAAGAACGACGTAGCGTTAAGAAGGTTTCAGGAAACACGTATTAACGATAAGGTACAGCTTAAGGTGTAACTTAAGAACGACGTAGCGTTAAGAAGGCTTCAGGAAACACGTATCAACGATAAGGTACAGCTTAAGGTGTAACTTAAGAACGACGTAGCGTTAAGAAGGCTTCAGGAAACACGTATCAACGATAAGGTACAGCTTAAGAACGACGTAGCGTTAAGAAGGCTTCAGGAAACACGTATCAACGATAAGGTACAGCTTAAGGTGTAACTTAAGAACGACGTAGAGTTAAGAAGGCTTCAGGAAACACGTATCAACGATAAGGTACAGCTTAAGGTGTAACTTAAGAACGACGTAGAGTTAAGAAGGTTTCAGGAAACACGTATCAACGATAAGGTACAGCTTAAGGTGTAACTTAAGAACGACGTAGAGTTAAGAAGGCTTCAGGAAACACGTATCAACGATAAGGTACAGCTTAAGGTGTAACTTAAGAACGACGTAGAGTTAAGAAGGTTTCGGGAAACACGTATTAACGATAAGGTACAGCTTAAGGTGTAACTTAAGAACGACGTAGAGTTAAGAAGGTTTCGGGAAACACGTATCAACGATAAGGTACAGCTTAAGGTGTAACTTAAGAACGACGTAGAGTTAAGAAGGTTTCGGGAAACACGTATTAACGATAAGGTACAGCTTAAGGTGTAACTTAAGAACGACGTAGAGTTAAGAAGGTTTCAGGAAACACGTATCAACGATAAGGTACAGCTTAAGGTGTAACTTAAGAACGACGTAGAGTTAAGAAGGTTTCGGGAAACACGTATTAACGATAAGGTACAGCTTAAGGTGTAACTTAAGAACGACGTAGAGTTAAGAAGGTTTCGGGAAACACGTATTAACGATAAGGTACAGCTTAAGGTGTAACTTAAGAACGACGTAGAGTTAAGAAGGTTTCGGGAAACACGTATTAACGATAAGGTACAGCTTAAGGTGTAACTTAAGAACGACGTAGAGTTAAGAAGGTTTCAGGAAACGCGTATTAACGATAAGGTACAGCTTAAGGTGTAACTTAAGAACGACGTAGAGTTAAGAAGGTTTCAGGAAACGCGTATTAACGATAAGGTACAGCTTAAGGTGTAACTTAAGAACGACGTAGAGTTAAGAAGGTTTCGGGAAACACGTATTAACGATAAGGTACAGCTTAAGGTGTAACTTAAGAACGACGTAGAGTTAAGAAGGTTTCAGGAAACACGTATTAACGATAAGGTACAGCTTAAGGTGTAACTTAAGAACGACGTAGCGTTAAGAAGGTTTCAGGAAACACGTATTAACGATAAGGTACAGCTTAAGGTGTAACTTAAGAACGACGTAGCGTTAAGAAGGTTTCAGGAAACACGTATTAACGATAAGGTACAGCTTAAGGTGTAACTTAAGAACGACGTAGAGTTAAGAAGGTTTCGGGAAACACGTATTAACGATAAGGTACAGCTTAAGGTGTAACTTAACGACGTAGCGTTAAGAAGGTTTCAGGAAACACGTATTAACGATAAGGTACAGCTTAAGGTGTAACTTAAGAACGACGTAGCGTTAAGAAGGTTTCGGGAAACACGTATTAACGATAAGGTACAGCTTAAGGTGTAACTTAAGAACGACGTAGCGTTAAGAAGGTTTCGGGAAACACGTATTAACGATAAGGTACAGCTTAAGGTGTAACTTAAGAACGACGTAGAGTTAAGAAGGTTTCAGGAAACACGTATTAACGATAAGGTACAGCTTAAGGTGTAGCTTAAGAACGATGTAGCGTTAAGAAGGCTTCAGGAAACACGTATTAACGATGAGGTACAGCTTAAGGTGTAACTTAAGAACGACGTAGAGTTAAGAAGGTTTCAGGAAACACAGCCATGGTAATTAAACAATAAGTGATAGCTAGCACTTCATTTCTTTTTGTTCCCACATGAGAATAGCCAAACGGTATAGATGATCCACAAAAGCAGACATACAGAAATGTGCAAAAATTTTACTGTTCTTAAAGGAACACTCCACCGTTTTTTTAAATAGGGCGTATTCACCTTCTTTCCTACATTTAGATAGGTGGGCAAATGCATTTTTGTCTCAGTGCATGCATTGTTTTAGTTTGACACGGTCGGCGCTAGCTTAGCTTAGCATAATGAATGGAATCCTTTGTTGCCAGCTAGCATGTCCTGAGTAAATAGAGATCAATCTCAACCTATATTAATATCTGGAGTCCCGGGTTCGGGGTCTCACACCTTGCATTAACAAAAAAAAAAGTCCATAAAGGTAATAAAGACATCATCAAAGTAGTCCATGTGACATCAGTGGGTTATGAAGGGTTACAAATTTAAGAATCTATTTTCTATCTATTTAAGAATCCAAACACCCCAACCCCCCCCCCCCAATTTCAAAACTGAAAACTTCCTTGTTAGTCCAGTAAAAGCTTTTATTGACACCAGGCACAGAGAACAACAGGTTTTTAAAAGTGGGAATCTATGACATCAAAGAGCTGCCTCTGCAGAAGAAGATCAAAGCCTACTTCAACACTGCCTGTTTAGCCCCGCCCATCGATTCGCACATTAAATGAAACTCATTAAATATGCAAAACTGTTATCCAATCATAGAAGTGGGCGTTTACTTCCAAGTCTTCAGTGCGGCACACCCATAAAAACCGAGCGTTTCAGGAGCTAGGCTCAAAACCAGGGTAGAAAATAGCCTATTACTTATTAATTTTGATGTTTTTGACTGTTAAAACCAAGGGAACGTCATAAGTTTACCTCAGACAACAATATAAAAAAAATTAAAAAGCCAGTTTATGACCCCTTAAACGTGGTTGATACGTTTTAGTTCTAATTATTAAAGTTCTGTAATAAAAATGCTTGATTGACTGATGTTTCTGAAAAGTTGGTGTAGCATATTAGCTCAAAAGGGAAATATATAACTATAAATATTTGACATCTAATATACATATATATATATATATATATATATATATATATTCCATATTGCATCCAAATGTTTCATTGGTTATGCTTTAAATTCACTGAGATTTTCATGATGATGTCTCTGCAGACAAGCAACATGCCACTAAATCCAGCAATAGCAGATGGACCTGAAACAACAAATGGTTTAGAGGTAATGTAAAAGTTATTTCAGTTGCTTCTTTTTACAGAATGAAGTTATGAAAAAATAAAAATAAAGACTTAAACTGTGATAAAATATTTAACTTTTTTGTAACAGTTTTTATTGTCAGACCTCTTTTTTTGTTAGTCTTGTACAGAAACACTGAATGACCAATCATCTCATTGGCAGTCATTAAATGAAATAATTAATCAGTTCATTGTTAATATTTTCATTAAAACGTGGTTGATACCTTTTAGTTCTAATTATTAAAGTTCTGTAATAAAAATGCTTGATTGACTTCTGTTTCTGAAAAGTTGGTGTAGCAAATTAACTCAAAAGGTAAATATATAACTATAAATATTTAAATTGGCTTAAAGGAAATACACACACACACACACACACACACACACATATATATATATATATATATTAGGGCTGTCAAAAGATTAATCGCGATTAATCGCATCCAAAATAAAAGTTTGTGTTTACATAATATATGTGTGTGTACTGTGTATAATTATTTTGTATATATAAATATACACACATGCATGTATATATTTAAGAAATATTTACATACATATACTGTATATATTTATATATAATTTATATTGCATATAAATATAATTTTTTTATCTATAAATAACAATTTTTTCTTAAATATATACATGCATGTGTGTGTATTTATATATACAAATTTAATTATACACAGTACACACACATATATTATTTAAACATAAACTTTTATTTTGGATGCGATTAATCGCGATTAATCTTTTGACAGCCCTAATATATATATATATATATATATATATATATATATATACATACATATATATATATATATACATACACACACACACAACTAATCTGTTTGTCCACCGAGCCGACAGTACAATCTTTTATAATCAACTTTTCAGAAAGAGAATTTTTCATGGCCAAGAAGAATAACTTTCTTGTTCTATATACATTTTATATACATAAAAGCATGTAGCAAAATCCTTATTGCATCCAAATGTTTCATTGGTTATGCTTTAAATTCACTGAGATTTTCATGGTGATGTCTCTGCAGACAAGCAACATGCCACTAAATCCAGCAATAGCAGATGGACCTGAAACAACAAATGGTTTAGAGGTAATGTAAAAGTTATTTCAGTTGCACGCACTGAGATGAGAGAGGTATGCATCAACTTGTCTTAGTTAAGGGAATAACATAATTTAATATGAAAAAACGGTGGAGTATCCCTTTAAATTGCTTATTGTGTTGTGATAACATTGTCAGGTACATGGGAGACCTGGACTGTTCTACAGAGGAGATTCTTCTGGAGCTTGGGCAAGAAATAAACTACAATCAAAGCTGCAGATTCAACATTAATCGAAAAAATGTACTAGATGGTGCATTTAGAGCATTCACACGAAAATCCTACGATCCTTTTAAAAGAATTTCTGTCCGATTCTCTGATGAATGTGGAAATTTTGAGGAGGCTGTGGATTTGGGAGGTCCTAGGAGAGAGTTCCTCACCTTGCTTATGGAAGCAATTGAAAAATCTGCACTGCTTGCAGGCCCAGATGGAAGAAAAAACCTTGCTCTTGACTCAGTTGGTGCGCTATTTAATTTAACGTTTTTCAATCACACATTTGTTTTTACAACCTTGTAATAATTGTCACTTTTCCACTCCAGCTTTCAGAGAAGACAGATACTACCTTGCTGGTAAAGCAATTGCTGTCAGCATGGTTCACGGGGGACCTTCTCCTGGATTCTTTTCATCAACTTTGTTCGAATGCATCTGTAACGGGAACGTGTCACCAACCATAGATGATGTGAATGACTTGGATTTGCAAGCTAAAATCCAAAAGGTATTTTTTGTATAAGTAACTTTTTAGGGGTGGGAATCTCTAGGCACCTCACGGTTCGATTTGATTTTCGATTCAGAGGGCTGCGATGCCTAAACTATTATCGATGCGTTTTTTTTTGTGTGTGTGTGTGTGTGTGTGACTACTTGGTACTTTTAAATCAAAGTAGTTATAATGACCCATAAAGAATTAACTTCCAATATCTTTTATTAATAAAACAAATGGAAGTGATTTGGCAAGTCAACTGTAAGGTTACATTTGCCAGCACATGTCCCAAAATTGGGACATTTTGTGCAAAATCACAAAAAGCTTTCATACAAAAAAAAAATTTGAATTATGTACCAGTAGCTCTCATACAAAAATAATGCTTGTGGACTTGTGGACATATTTTGAATAATTCGTAACATAAAAAAGTTGCTCTTATACACAAATAAATAATAGAGTCTAAGACTTATGACTTGAAATTGTTGCTGTATGCCACAATCAAAAACAGCTTGTACAAAACATCTGCATACATTAACATCTGCAGAGAGCACAGTCAAAATGTAACTTGTTGTGACTGTCATTGCACTGACACACACAGTGACCGTGGAGGGCAGTACAGTAAACCTACGTATTACAGATCTATTTTACAGCATAAACAGATTGATGTGAAAAACAAACAATACAGAAAGCAGCTCTCATTAAAAAATACAAAATAGGCCACAATGAAATTATGGCAATTTTCCGTACGTTAGCTTTTAACGAAGAGAGTGCAGTTCGGATTTCACGCTCAGCCATCATGCGTCTCTATTATGCGCACGCCATAGACTGTCTGGGCGCTGCACGTCCGCACTTCAGAGTTCTGCCTTTTGTGTTCCATCAATATTGTGTTATTAGAAGAAAACAACATTTGAAAATCGATTTTTGACATTTGTGAATCGATTCAGAATCGTCTACACCCACATCGCGATGTATCTAAGAATAGATAAACAGAACCGTTGGGTGAAGGGGTTATAGTTGTGCTTTATCGTGAATAGAACCGCTATTGACCAATCAGAATCAAGGACAGGAACTAGCAGTTTTATTATATTTATACAACAATTAGTTCTGGTCATTGAATCTGATTGGCTGAGGTCTTTCCAGCCATGCGATGTTCTACCAGTATCTCCACAGGAACCGTTTCACCGGTTGTATCACTCTGCTAACTGATTTCTCACAGCAAGTTTCATGGATGAGCAAACCCACCATCATTTTACAAATACTACTTTTTTAAGAGGTGTTTTTTTTTTTAGGCGAGAATGTAGTTGTTTAAACTTCGAATATACGGTTAATTGATAAAGATAGCACCTATTTGAAAATGTACTTGGCCGTTTTCAGGGATGTGAGCTCCAGGCCATCAGTGGCCATCTCAGCCAGTACTTCTGGAATTTGCAGAATACACTCACTGAGTCAATCTCCCTTTCTACCAAATACTTTACATTTATACTACGCTTCAATGAAGCAACTCCGCATTCCTTCGTTGGTAGTTCTAAAGTGACGTTTTAGAGTTAGTAATGGAGGCTTGGGCTCAAACTGTTAAACTGCCAACTTGAGATTTGTATAAATGCCTCATTCATTTATTTGAATCTGTGGTGGAAGGAAGTAGTTTCGCACAAAAGAGATTTCTTTTTTTTTTTTTTTTTTTTTGACAATTGTGCCATCAATCTGTTGTATAAATGCAATGTCACACTCAGCCGAATCACAGATGTGCTGACATAGAGGCAAAATGCACACAGAGTGTGATATTGCTTTCTGTGATATTGCTTTTTTTTTTTGGTCATCTGATTCCAGCCTTCTCGTCGTCCCTCGGCATCGCCTTGCTTCAATGGGGGGCAGATCATTCAGTGTTGTTGCGCCCAAAATGTGGAACTCTCTCCCCCGATCACTCTGTTCTGTTTACACTATTTCTGAATTCAAATCCATGCTCAAAACTCACCTATTTTCTGAATGTCATAATTCGTACGTTTTTTATTTTAATTTTAATTTTTTAAGTTATATCTGTTTGTATTGTGCTGGTTGCCACCCCATCTACCCATTTTTCTTTTACTGTACCTACATTCTCACCTACCTACTGTTGTTTTTTGTGCTGTCTTTGTCAATTGCCTTTATTGTTGTTTGTTTATTGTAAAGCGTCCTTGAGCCCTGGAAAGGCGCTATATAAATAAAACGTATTATTATTATTATTATTATTATTTACTTAAAATGTCACAATTTGCATTGTAATAAATTAAAATTCATATATATATACGTATATTTTCCAGATTGCAAATGCTGCGACCATGGACGAGTTATGTCAGGCAACTGATAGTATTACAGAATACCTGGCAAATGCAGGCTGTCTTCGAGCTATAAAATGCCTCGGAGACAAGGATCAACTTGTAGACGATATTTTAATGTTTCAGGTTGTGAATAGAGTCCATGGCCCACTTGAACGGTAAGAATGATTTATAATGATCATGCTCTCGAGATTAGTTGATTCAATTGCACTATCAGTTTTAATATTTCTTAATGGCCACATATTTGGACAGTAGGGCAGATTTAATTTACTTTTATTATATAATTTACTTTACATTTAGTATGACATTCCAAACTTATTTAATTTTTTCTGGCAATTTTGTTCTTTACTTTTTATGTGTGCTTTTCTTCTTGTCCTCTCACATCATTGCAATCTCTAAAACCTGAAATATGGATTAGTTTTTTTCTTATGACGAGTGATCAGTGAGATTAGAGTTATTATTGCAGCAACAGGTAGATTACAACTTGAATTTATACTCTTGAATAGAGGTCTCTTCACATAATTTCCATGAAAATTAATCTGTATTTATTATAAATGTAATTATGTATCAAAGTGTAGAGAATTGTATAGTTTACCGGTCATCATAAATAACAAAACATTATCCCATGAAAATGTGACAATGTTGTTTGAAAAGGACAAATAATACTTTTATGCACAACAATTTTTTTTGTTCTTGAAGATTCCGGGAGGGCCTGACAACTCTTGGCCTGTTGGAGGCTGTTGTTAAACGCAAAGAAGCCTTCAGACCCCTTTTCTGCAGCCCACAACAGCCACTTACTGCAGACACCCTTGAAGACTTGTTTAACATTCGCTACTCTGTTGCTGGAAGTAACAGGCGGGCAGAAGAAAACACTGCAGTAGCCTTCTGGAGGGACTACCTTCTAGATGCAGAAGGCAAGTAATGTTACTGATTGGTATGTTAATGACTTCTTGTGCAATGGGAATAGTTAGTAACAACATAAAACGGCATGTACCATTTACATCATAAAAAATAATTTTCTTTTTTTTTTTGGGCTTGGTAGCCTTAGTAACAAGGGGTGTATTCCTTAAAGCAAGGTTAACTTACCATCACAGATACCCTGAACTCTGTTAATTAACCCAGTCCTTGCTTTCTCAGGGTTGGCTGGTTCCAAAAACGCAACCAGGGGTAAGTTCAGTCAATGTTCACAGTGAAAACACAAACATGTTCTTAACTGAGTGACAAATCCATGAGTCACCGTGGGAATGGACGCAAACAGCGACACACTCTTTCTTTGAGTCCCTTTCCATGGCGACTCATGGATTCGGCGCTCTGTTGAGAATTTCTTTGTGTTTTTACTGTGAACATATTCTGGGTTGACTGAACTTGCTCCCAACCACGTTTTTGGAATCAGCATACCCGAGTTAAAGGTATAGTTCACCCAAAAACAAAAATGATCCCATGATTTACTTGCACCTCAAGCCACCCTAGGTGTATATGACTTTCTTCTTTCAGACGAATACAACGCGTCATATTAAAACACATCCTGGCTAATCCAGCAATATAATGGCAGCCCAAAATTTAAAGCTAAAAAAAATTATAAATGATAATCTTATTACTCCGCCTTGTCACATTTTTCTTTTTCAGAGGGCAACTGTAACTGCTCGCTAGAAAAAATCCTTATGTTCGCAACTGGATGCAATGTTCTGCCTGCAATTGGATTAAAGCCTCAGCCATCCATTGAGTTCCTACATACTCCCGATTCTACACCTTGGTCTGCTTCACTAAGAGAGAAGTTTCCAACTTCAAACACGTGCATCAACTGCTTGCGTCTCCCTTTACACAAAGACTATGCCAATTTTAAGTCTAACATGGACTTTGCTATTTGCAACACTCAAGGGTTTGGTCAAGAGTAAGATCTACTTTGTTCATAAGTTTGTTTAAAGGGATAGTTCACCCAAAAATGAAAATTCTATCATGTACTCACCCTCAAGTTGTTCCAAACCTGTATGAGTTTCTTTCTTCTGTTGAACACAAAAGAAGATATTTTGCAGAATGTCAGTAAACAAACAGTTGATGGACCCCATTGACTTCCATAGTATTTAATTTTTTTTTTTCCTTCTATGGCAATCAAAACCTCTTCCTGTTGTTCCTGGCTGAGGTCAACACTGGGTGGTTGGACATTAACGGCAGGGAACTGGTCAACCATTTCAGCAGGCAAGTTGTTAATGCCATGTTGTGCCAGAAGTCCCTCTAAATTCTGCTCCGTGAATGGATCATCACCAAACACATTGTTGATAGACGTGCTATTTACCCCCATGTTGGTCAGCATGCCATCAGTCCAGATCTGAGAGGGTGTTCGGTTGTTTTCCGTTCTCAGATGGTGATGATTCCAGGCTTCACGAAACCTGCTCAATCTACTTTGAATTTCAGGTAAATACACAAGATGAAGAGAAAGCTTGTGGACGTCGTTTGCAGGATCTAGGGTGCCATTGTCCTCAAAGCTGTAGAATTCATTGTAGAAACTGTGCAAAACATGCAGGAAAACATCCCTCCAAAGGCGCTCAATCCTCTGATTGTGTACAGACTCCCCTGTGATGTGGCTTCTGTGCTCCACTCCATGAACAACATTCATGAACAATGCCACTTGTGTGTTCTCTCCACCATGATCTGACCGCACTCTAGATGGAAGTCCATAAACACATGTGGCTTTTAAGAACTGTGTGAGCACTGTGGCAGCTCTGTTGTCGGTATTACAGTTCAAGTATGTTATAAGGCGAGAATATCCATCTATAGCTCCATGAATGACTAAGCCCCATCTGAAAAAAAAACCCCCATCAGATATTTAACAGCTCTACCATACTGCTATAACTCACTAAAAAACTAATAAGCAGAAATTAAAATTATTTGTGATTATTTTATTTAACACCTAGTCTAGGCCATTATTTTTGCTGATTCATACTTTGTGGATTAGTTGTTATTCTTAATGAATAGAAAATTCAACAAACAATCTGATCAGCCAAAACACTGACATTACAATGCACCCATACTAATTGTCTATTTCGATTTGCTTTACTGGTTTTCACACAGTGGATGTGGAGGATTCAGCTAAACAGATTTGCTTTATGTAAGAAAAAATATTTTTAAAAAACATTTTTTTCAATTAAGGTCAGTCACATAAGAACACAAGGATTTCTATATCTCTATCTATCTATCTATCTATCTATCTATCTATCTATCTATCTATCTATCTATCTATCTATCTATCTATCTATCTATCTATTTAATCTATATATATCTCTCTCTATATATATATATATATATATATATATATATATATATATATAGTACTGTGCAAAAGTCTTAGGCATGTTAACACCTTTTTTTTTATATCTTTTGCTGTAGTGTGTCAGAAGGAAATATCAGTTTACATTTCCAAACATTCTTTTTGCCATTAATTGTAATAATCCAGTGAGATTTGTGTATGCACAAGGAGTCTGACAACAGCCAGGATGATCTGATCTCACCATCATCGAGTCCGTCTGTGATTACATGAAGAAACAGAGACAGACTAAATCCAGAAGAACTGCGGGAACGTCTCCGAGACGCTTGAAGAAACCTTCCTGCAAAGCTTCCTGAAGAACTATGCGCAAGTGTACCTGGACAAAAGCCGTTTTAAACGCAAAGGGTCGTTACACCATATATTGATTTGAATTAGTTAATAGAAGTTAAAATCATAAATAAATTCAATTTGTGATTTTATTTTTGAAAGCATTCTCACTTTACAGCATTTTAACACGAGTGCCAGTGCTTTCCACAGTCCTGTAGCTTTGCAGGAAGGTTTCTTCAAGCGTCTCGGAGACATTCCCGCAGTTCTGCTGGATTTAGTCTGTCTCAGTTTCTTCTGTTTCTTCATGTAATCACAGACGGACTCGATGATGGTGAGATCAGATCATACCGGCTGTTGTCAGACTCCTTGTGCATACACAAATCTCACTGGATTATTACAATTAATGGCAAAAAGAATGTTTGGAAATGTAAACTGATATTTCCTTCTGACACACTACAGCAAAAGATATAAATAACTGACTTAAAACCATTTTGCACAGTACTGTATATACTGTATATATATATAAAAAGAAAATCCTAAATACCTGATGAGACACATATTTCCATCCATGTGCCACAGACTGTTTGGATATGGCACATGATATGTTCTTCTGGCCACGGCAGCACTCCATCTACGTGCAGCTGCTGCTGGGTCAATGTTCGTCAACATTACTCTCACTCTCTGTCGTGATACCAGCAATCCTTCTGCTCGCAGCAATGCTCTCATCATCTGTGATGTTTTGGTATGCAAATGATTACAGAGTTTGATTTACCCCCCAGTTTCACAGACAATGCTTAAAGTGATAGTTCAGCCAAAAATGAAAATTAGCCCATGATTTACTCACTCTAAAGTCATCCTAGGTGTATATGACATTCTTCTTTCATACGAATACAATCAGTTATATTAATAAATGTTCTGGCTCTTCCCAGCTTTATAATGGCAGTGAATGGCCATTTCTGTTTTGAAGTCCATAAAAGTGCATCTATCCATGATAAAAGTGCTCCACATGGCTCTGAGGGGTTAATAAAGGCCTTCTGAAGTGAAGCCATGAGTTAGTGTAAGAAAAATATACATATTTAAAGGTGCTCTATGCGATGTCACGCGTTTTTTAGGCCAAAACATTTGTTGTCACATACAGCAAACATCTCCTCACTATCCGCTAGCTGCCTGTCCCCTGAACACACTAAAACATGGTCTCTGTAGACAGGCTCCACAAACGGCAACAAAAACAAACTGGGAAAACCCGCACCACAAAACAAACAGTGTTCCAGCCAATAACCGACAAGAAGGATTTGTGGTGGGGTTTGGGGAGTTAGTGCGCGGATGAGGAGGAGGGAGGGTCGAGCTAGCCTCCGTTTTGTTTGACAATACTTTAAACGTCAACAAGAAGTGACGTCACCCAACATCACTTAGAGCACCTTTAACACATTACAAAGTAAAATTCTAGCTTCCAGCCGAACGCACATACGTAGTCTACTTACACCTTAAGTGCATGGATATTCTTCTTACACAAACGCATGGCTTCGCTTCAGAAGGCCTTTATTAACCCCAAGAGCTGTGTGTAGCACTTTTATCATGGATAGATGCACTTTAATGATGGATAGATGCACTGTTATGGACTTCAAAACAGAAACAGCCATTCATTGCCATTATAAAGCTTGGAAGAGCCAGGACATTTTTTAATATAACTCTGAAAGAAGAATTTCACATAAACCTAGAATGGCTTGAGGGTGAGTAAATCATGGTGAGTGGTTTGATTGGTGAGTGGATTCTGGCTAACTTAAACACCTCTGATCAGAACTGCATACAAGAATACTACTCTTACTCGGGATCAGCCTACATTTTAAAAACTTAACTTTAAAGTAACAAAATGTAAAATTACAATAATAATGTACAACAATATAGAGATAAAAAAGTTTGGTACTACCTCATTGCCAGATCTGGGATATAACCCATGAAGTCGTCTAATGTGCTGTTCCAGCTCCTCATCAGTCAATGATCTTGACATGGAATTCCTAGTTGGCAGCCCCAGAGCTTTTGTCCTCTTATATAAAAATGATGCCGAACATCCCAAAAGTTGGGCCATGCGCTTGATGGTGTAGCCCTGGGTCACCAAGAATTCCAGCTGTTGTCTCGTCACTGTGATCTTAGGTCTCCCTCGCTGACCTATGGATATACACACACTGTTAAGCAAAATTGACTAACAACAATTAATGTTTTATTGTGTAAAATATTTAAACAAAACTTTACTTGAGGATATGCAAATCATGTTTTAACAGAAACCATAAATAGTAATGCATTTAGTCTTATGGCAGTGATAGGATTTTGTTTTTTATGAAGCATAAACATGAAATATGTACCAATACAAGACAAAGTCCTGAAGCTGATGTAGGGACACCTAATTATCTTTTCTTTTATTGCCACATTTATTTTTGAATAAATTATTGTATTCTCAAATGTAAGTATATGAATACAAAACCTTAAATATAAAACGTATTTTTATTTACAGCTAGTTTCCATTGTATGATAACTAAAAAAGCCAGCAAATGCACCAGTATTATGCAAAATTTGGGTTGTTGAGATTAAAATAAATTGTTAATTCCTTTTCTCCTTTAATTTTGTTTTTTAATTACGTGCTTTGCATTAAATACTGTCATTTGATCTTACCAATATCATTATGGATGTATATTTCAATGTCTAATAAACATATTTAGACAGGTATTGTTTACTGGGAAACCCTGTAAGAACAGAATGTTTGGCAGCAGGGGTGATTATAGACTTTTATCAGTATTGGGGCAAAAATTAACTTTGGGCTCACCCAACATTTTCCATTTTCTTGAATAATAAATACTGTGCATCAATAATGTAGGCCTATACTGTATGACTTCTCTAGCTCAAATTATCTGTATAATTATAACTAAACATGCATTTTAATTAAAACAAAACAATGACATCATGACAACTTTATATGCATTTTTTTAACTGCACATAGAATATCAAGACTCTCCCTATTTGATCTTTATCGTTGGGAATTCCATTATTGTAAAAAACAACTTTAAACTCATTGATAACAACAAGAACAAGTTTTTTTAAGAATTATGATTGTATTTGTCTGTATTTTTTCCTTTTCCTTTTTATGTTAATGTATTCCATGCAGTGATATTTATTTTCTTGCAATAAAAAAGAACTGCATGTGTTCACATTTAACAAGCTTCTTTTTTTCTTTTTTTTACCTATTTACATAACATATCGAATTGAAGTTTTTGAAAATAATATTAAAGGTAGCCTACCATGCTGCAGTGAAATACTGTAGACTTACTACAGTGGATATTAAATTATTCCTTCGTTGACGTAGGCTACTGTAACGAGGTATTTGCAAGGCATCAGTTCATAAAACCAAAAGCCAATGTCAGTAGTTTAATTCGTTCTAGTGCTGTGGCGTTTTGATAACTTTTTTTTTTATTATCACCAGTCATCTCGGTAAACACTACAGGCGCTGGTCAGACACGGAGAGGTTTACTTACTTTTTAATTAGTCTTCTCATGAACACCATATTTATTCATTCGGAAAGATTTGGGGAATGCGGAACAGACATGAAAACGAGAGGCGAGGCGCAAGATTAATAAATACCGGCCTCTTTTGAACGGGACCAAAGTAAAAGTGTGTTTCCGAGCAGCATCTGTGAAAACTCAAGTAAAAATATGCTACAGACCTGAGCGAATTCTAGGAACTGTGAAGGCGTCTGCCCTGCGCTCCTCGAGTGACACGGACTGTCTGACGAAAGCTCTGAGATCCGATAGACTACTAACAAGTTCTTCCATTGTTTCAGGAGACAGCGTGCCTTCAATTCTTCTTAAATTCAATAAAGTCGAATCAATGGCATTCAGATGTGCGCTTCCTAAGACTCCATGTCCATGTGCTCTTTCTACATAACTGCATTTTCTGCGAATTTGTTCAACAACCTCTGACATATTGCACCTTAATTCCTTCTCCTCTTCTCTTTCCGTTTCCTGTCATCTCTCTTTAATATGTTGTTGGTTCATTAATATTCAACATATTATTTGCATACTGATTATTTAAATAGTACTAGTATCTATTAAGGTAAGGATATCTTTGATCTAAAATGTTACTAGTAACTAAAAAATAAGCACTAGTTCTATTTTTTCTTAACAAGTTGGGTATAATTAAATACTAGTCACTATTGGAATAAGTACTAGTATCTAATGAATAAGTACTAGTATCTAAAGAATAAGTACTAGTATCTAAAGAATAGGCACTAGTACCTAAAGAATAAGCACTAGTAGCTAATGAATAAGTACTAGTACTTAATGGAATAGATACTAGTATCTAAAAAATAAGTACTAGTATCTAATGAATAAGTACTAGTATCTATTTAATAGGTACTAGTATCTAATGAATAAGTACTAGTATCTAATGAATAAGTACTAGTATCTATTGAATAAGTACTAGTATCTAAAGAATAGGCACTAGTACCTAAAGAATAAGCACTAGTAGCTAATGAATAAGTACTAGTAGCATGAAAATAGAGACTAGTCGGTTTAAATGATTAAATGTTAAAACGGCTTGCCATACAAGGGCTAGACCCTGTTTGACCCAGTCAGCATTTCTTGTCCAATGGTCGGTCAGTTTAATTGTCTAATGTCATCCTTCTCATGGGCATTTAATAATGACTTTTCAGTAAAATCTCTCAAAGAAAACCTGCTTAATAATTATGCACACCTGAATACAGGTGTCCTCATTAACAGTTATATATCACTTATAAATGATTATATACAAAATGAATGGTAATTATTAAGAACTTTCTTAGTCTGTTCATTTGTTCGGACAGTTGCACCACCTGACATTCTGGGGGTTTAATGCTGCCTTCAGGAATTATCATAAATAGGCCTGCTAGTTTCATAGTTAAAACAAATGGACATCGTAATCACGACTTCAGAAGAAGAAACAAAACGTAAAATAATATTATTAAGTGTACAAACAAAAATGAATTCAAACTATGGTTTTATAGAATATAGTGACACATGGCATGAATTTATCAAATTATTTTAAAAGGAAATAATGCACTTGGACACAAACATATGCACATAGTTCATCTGTTAAAAAAAATTTGTGTTAAACAGGACAGTCCAGTGTGCGCTCATATAGAATATATAAATCTCAGTAATCGACACTTTACCAGAGCTTTACTCTTATTATTATCCACTTATACACATAAACATGATGGCATTCCTCTTGTAACCCATTAGTAGGACTTAACACCAGAAAAGAAAAGGAGGACAAATATCTACTGGATCTGAGCTCACCAAATACAGATCAATCACAACCTATATTAATATCTGGAGTCCCGGGTTCGGAGTCTCACACCTTGCATAAAAAAAATAAAAAAAACGTCCATAAAGGTAATAAAGACATCATCAAAGTAGTCCATGTGACATCAGTGGGTTATGAAGGGTTACAAATTTAAGAATCTATTTCAGATATGCTTCCTTACATAACATCACGGTGAAGAATACTGATTTTAGCTTTTAAACCAGTCGTGAATTTGTATTGTAACATCAGCATACAGACATAATGCTTTCAATGATGGAAAAAAATAATTAAAAAAAAATCTTAAAAAAACCCACATTTATCAGATTTCTTTGTAATGTTAGTATGAATTAATATTTTCTAAGATAGTCAAAGCTGCTATGTATATTTGGTTAAAGCAATATTTTCCCTAAATCTTCACTAGAAAAGTCTTCAGTTTATGTTCAGCAGTTTTACACACACACAGCTTGAGCTCACGGTGGAGAATC
The DNA here is from genome assembly GCA_021554675.1 of Leuciscus idus. Taxonomy (NCBI): domain Eukaryota; kingdom Metazoa; phylum Chordata; class Actinopteri; order Cypriniformes; family Leuciscidae; genus Leuciscus; species Leuciscus idus. The sequence goes on from CM038623.1 coordinate 1,281,952, forward strand.
AGACCAATGTTCAAAAGTGGTAAAGCTTCTCTTCCTGAAGAATCGTGATGAAGTCAGCTTTCGCAGCGTCACCGTGTTTGTGTATGATGGCACAGATCTTTCTCATGCTCTCCTGACTGGTTAAACTTTCATGTGTGATTTCTGAATGTTGTTCCTCATGAATTAGTTCTTGCTGACGCAGTTTATCTGCAAGTATCTTGGCATTTGTAACCCTCTGAATGAGATCTGACCGATGATTTTTAAAATATATTGCTTTATCTGCATCAGTAGTCAGACGCGGCTCGTCTCTCTTAGGATGAATCAGATCAAGATCATCTTTCTCAATTGTTGTAGTCCAGACCTTCTCCTTATCCTCTTCTCTGATAAGAGTAATTTGAAAATCATTCTCCAGACGAGTCTTGACCTTGAAGTAGTTTGGGGGAGTTTTTCTTGTGAGTGTGATCCCTTCTTTGGGACGGATAGAGGCACCAGAAACATCAAGAGTGTGTGGCATGTTCATCCGAAATGGCCTGTCAGGTCTGGGATAATCTATTGGGTAACTTGACTTTT
>CM038623.1:1292500-1407500 GCA_021554675.1 Leuciscus idus
TTAAATAGTGTGTAATGTTGCTGTTGGTGCATGAAAAATATCTGCAAAGTTGCTGCGCTGAAAGTTCAACGTAAGCAGATATATCGTCTTTTAAAAATCAGGAAGTTTAATGCCTACAAAAACGACTGGAATGGGACTACAACGAGATACTTCCCGGGTTTTATACGTAACTAACCCATGCAAAAAAGGGGGCATGGCCATATTTCTTCGGCTTTGTCGAAGAGGAAGAGTTATAGTGGAGAGCTGTAGCCATGCCGTCGAAAGTGTGTTATTTTCCCCCAGCTGCCAGGTCTTCTGTGTTCGGGCTTCATACGGACGCTGTAGTTCGTCAACAATGGCTAAAATTTATGTTTGATTATGTTCCTGAAAATTTCAATCGTAATAGCTCATGTGCTGCGCATTTTGCGGAAGACAGCTTCCAGAATCTCCACGAATTCAATGCCGGATTCAACAAGAAACTGTTACTAAAACATGAAGCAGTTCCAACATTAAAACCAGAGGCAGCAGTTGTTGGGCCACAACCTGTAAGTAAGACTTAATAATGTTTGCATGTATAATTTCAGACGTAATGTTTTAGTTTTATCAAGGACGTAAACAAATGCCAGCGCTGGCTTTAGTAGCCACTTACACGTACAAACGCGTACAAACATTTTGGACCTGAATTTGTAATTATGTACTAATTTTGTAAATTTATTTTCCATGTATATTTTATGACGTAATTTTTCGATTTGATCAAGAACGTAAACCAATGCCAACGCTGTTTGTTTATAGCCAGTTAGTTCGATGCTATTTTGTGTATATAAGACAAACGTGTATAAAGTTCAAAAAATTATATGTAATCGCAACAGCCAACTTCAGCTGCTGAAGTTAAAACAATAACTTTAAAAAAACGGTATTACTCAGTCATTTATTCAGTTATATTAAATGTTTAATCAGGAGAAAACCGTATCTCAAAAGCTAACAAGCAGCAGTAGCATTTTCAAGTAACATCGTATCGAAATTCTTATATAATAATAGTAGATTAGAATAGAATAGAATAGAACTGAATAATAATAATAAAAAATGTACCATTCAGAAACGTTTTGTAAGAGCCGTGTTTGCGGAGGTTGCTTGACTCTCTTCATTGCCGCTTTCTGGGTCTGATTCTGGCTCAAACTGATACGGCAGTATCGACACCATTATTTACATTTGACCGGAGCACATGCAACTTTCGCCCGTAAAGGTAATGGGCGTGAAGTTTCCGGACAACATGCACTACGCAGTTTAGCCAATTACAACACACCGGCCCAACTAACCAATCTGAGCCCATTGCCTGTTTCTGAGGGAGTGGTTTCATAGAATCAGGAAGTCAACCGGTCGTTCAAATGACAGAGGAGAAAGCGGCTTACAATAAAGGTGAAATTTATGAAAAATAAGACTTAAAAAAAAACAAAAAACACAAAGACATGTTATATTGCACCCCATAAACACAATCATGCAAAGAAAAAAAGCAGTAAACCACCCCTTTAATATCATTAATTCATCTTTCTCTCTAGGATATGTACCGAAAACTTTTAAGCTGGCTATGATTAAACCTCTTATTAAAAAAATGCTACTTGATTCTAGAGAATTAGTCAATTACAGGCCAATCTCAAATCTACCCTTTTTGTCAAAGATAGGCTACTAGAAAAGGCAGTATCCTCACAACTATGTTCCTTTTTAGAAAGAAATGGAATCTGAAAGGATTTCCAGTCAGGATTTAGTACTGAGACTGCTCTCATTAGAGTCACAAATGATTTGCTCTTATCATCCGATCGTGGTTGTGTCTCTCTATTAGTGTTACTCGATCTTAGTGCTGCATTTGATACCATTGACCACAACATTCTTTTAAAAAGACTCGAAAATTATGTTGGCATTAGTGGTTTAGCATTAGCATGGTTTAAATCATACTTATCTGACCGTTATCAGTTTGTAGCAGTAAATGAAGAGATGTCTCATTGATCACAAGTTCAGTATGGCGTACCACAAGGCTCAGTACTAGGACCGCTGCTGTTCACTCTGTACATGCTACCCTTGCGAGATATCATTAGGAAGCATGGGATTAGTTTTCACTGTAATGCCGAAGATACCCAGTTCTATATCTCTTCGTGCCCCAATGAAACATGGCAATTCAAGAAATTAACAGAATGCATATCTTATATAAAAATTTGGATGACTAGTAATTTACTATTTCTTAATTTCTCAGATTTTCTAATGACTAAACCAAAAACCTCTGTACATACTAACCTAGAAAACTGTCTAACAATTGATGGCTGCTCTGTCAAGTCTTTGTCGTCAGTTAGAAACCTGGGTGTGCTCTTTGATACCAATCGTTCATTTGAAAGTCACGTGTCTAGTATCTGTAAAGCCGCATTCTTCTATCTTAAAAATATATCAAAATTACGTCATATGCCTTCAATGAAAAATACAGAACAGTTAGTTCATGTGTTCATGACCTCAAGGCTAGATTATTGTAATGCTCTACTGGGTGGTTGCCCTGCACGCTTAATAAATAAATTACAGCTGGTCCAAAACGCAGCAGCTCGAGTTCTTACCAGAACCAGGAAGTATGACCATATTAGCCCGGTTCTGTCAACACTGCATTGGCTCCCTATTAAACATCGTATACATTTTTAAATATTGCTGATTACTTTCAAAGCATATCCAGATCAGATGGAGGACCTGCACCTAGACACGACCACAACGCATCCCTGAAGTGTCAGCAGAGATTGTGCCAACTAGACTCTCCCCTGTGAAGGCCTCATTGACACGACAGCCATTGGCTCTGATCCTCAACAAACCAGTCTCCATACCGGCATGATGACTCTGGTCTTCAACCAGATGGAACTGGATAATATTCTGATTGTTCCAATCCAGTCTAACTTCTGACTTGTAATGCTGCCTGAATCATAATCATACACTGTTCGTTCGCTGGCCAGAGGAGAACTGGCCCCCCGACTGAGCCTGGTTTTTCCCCAAGGTTTTTTTGTCCATGTTTTTTCGGCCCTGATGGAGTTTTGGTTCCTTGCCACTGTGGCCTTTTTTCACCTTTGTTGCCACTGGCTTTTGGCTTGCTTAGCTGGGGACATTTAATTTTACATTAACATGAAAAATGAAAATGAAACATCACTGAACTTACTTAAAGGGATAATTCACTGCTGGAAAGATGAATGTGTATTTAAATTGGGTCATTTATGTAGCAGAAATGTGAAAAGCCAGAAAATGTATTTTTGGCTCATGTGGATGAAAGACATGAGGGAGGGAAGCACAGTCATTCGAAAATACAGGGTGGGCCATTTATATGGATACACCGCAACAACATGGGAATGGCTGGTGACACCAAAGTCCCGTTTGTGGCACACCAGTACATGTGAGGGGGCAAACTCCTCAAGATGGGTGGTGACCATGACATATACTAATGTGCCACAAACAGGACCTCAATATCACCAACCACTCCCATGCCACCACGGTGTATCCATATAAATGGCCCACCCTGTACTACCGGGTTCAATTCCGATTTTTTGCTCATATGTGACACAGATCGGATGTTTTCTATGACAGTGTAAACAGGAAAAAAACGCATGCATTCGGATATTTCGAGATCGGTTTCAGGCCTCGTTCATTTGTGGAAATAAATCAGATATATGCCAATGTGACTATCATGTAAACAGACAGATCCGATTTTTTGAGGCATTAGGCTACATATCCGCGGTTTAATGATGAGAGAAACCCCGACACGCATCTGCAAAGGGACGGATGGCCCGATGAAACATTGTGTCGTCATAGGAGAGGAATGTGGACACACGTTGACACAACATATCAAAGGTTGGCTTGCTCATCCTAAAATTTCAGACCCGCTGCTCCTCGTTAAAGCCCGCCACGATCTCATGAAAGTGTGTATCTATAGCACGAATTTTATTTCTTCTGCCATTTACACCAAAAATAGTTTTTGAGTGCATATGATACGCAGTTTTCACGTGCATATGATACGTGCTTTATGGTGTGTAATACACACGCACTCCACACCCCTAATCGTACCCAAGGGGTTTACAGTGCATATCTGCATGCAGAAACTATTTTTGGCATATAAATGGCACGAGAAATAAAATTTGTGGTATAGATACGCACTTTCATGAGATCATGTTGTATGTTCCCACCAGTCCTGAGATCTCTCTTGCACACAATAACTGAAGCATATGTGCAGGCTGCAATGATGGCCCTTTTCTTCCTCCTCCGCCTCAAAATCATGGTGATAGTTGGCGAACTTCGCATAGGCTACTGTATTTCGCATCAGTCGCATCAGTCAAAAAATGCATCATGAAGAGGAAAAATACATATATAAGTCGCACTGGACTATAAGGCGCATTTATTTAGACATTTATTTCACAAAATCCAAGACCAAGAACAGACATTTAATCTGGAAAGGCAAGTTATTCAACTACACAAAAGCACACAGAACAACAGGCTGAAGAGGTGTCCGGTATGTTAACGTAACACATTAACTAGGGCTGTAACGATATGCAATATGAAACCGAAATCGCGACACACAGATCCACAAACTTGTGTTTGAGGCAGAGAGAGACACCACTTCCACTCCCAGAGTTATCCTTCCCGTCCAGATCCAATGCTACCACATCTTTAAATTACTAATAGTATTATTTCAAGTTAACATTATAAAATACGTAGACCTACACCACAAAACTAGTTGAGGATAAATTATTTAAAATTGGGCAATTCCAGCGTTATGGACGTGACATTTGCAGTCAAAACTTGAAATATAAATTCTCAGAAAATGCATTTAATACCAATAAATTGAAACGTCTATTTATATATCCATATTCCCTTAATAAAGGGACATTAGAAAAATATCTCTACATGCGTTTTATATTTAATATGAGGAAAATACACAAGCGTTACGGACACACAAAAAAAAAAAAAACTTTTAGGTGGCAAAATATTTTTTTGTAATTCTGTGAAATACACTGCGCAAACCAAAAGTAATACTACCCACTGGATGAAGAAGGGTTGGCTCTCCACAGAACATAAAATATATTTTTTTATTTTTTATTTTTTTGTGTTCGCATTGAGGAAAAAACAGTGTTACGGACGGGACCGCTCTGAAAGCGGCACTAAAAGACTGCTTTGAAACGTTCACAGAGACCTCAAACAGAAAGCACAAAGCCTGTCTTTAAATTTAATTTCGTTTTGTATTAATTGTATCTTAATTTTAATGTGTTTCATCAACCAATTGCCTGGATTTAATAAATAAGAAGTAGTAGACAATAGATAATCCCGACACGGAGGCGCCGGCACGTGAACTGGAGCTCATCTCATAAATGAACCGAAACTCAGCATATACGTTGGCCTACTTGCCTCACAGACCTGAGACATATATAGAAAGCTTGAAATGTCTACTTTTAAACAGAACAATTCAAAACGAAAGAAAAAAGACTGCTCTGCTCTCTGCTTATGTAATCTGTATGAAATGTGTATTTCTCTCTGGCGCGTTCACTACGGCGAATATCAGGAGTCAGTATCGTCAACTTCATCTTTGCAGCCGACACTGACACAGAAAACACTTGTTTATTAATAAACAATTAAAATGTCTCCTTGCTATATTTGACATATTCATAATCATTACTTTTGCTGGTTCTTTGTGACAGCTTTTAGGAGCTTAATTGGCAGCACCACCCTTACATGTTACATGAACGCGTCACCACCGCATCAGCACCAAAAACATGGAGATTTTTTTCTTTTTGAGGGCATTTTGTTTGTGTTCAGTCTTTTGTTCAGTTTTTCAGTTGTTTTCAGTCAATTTTTTCAGGGGTAGGCTACAGGAGCAGCATTTGTACTCTCGCGGCTGTAGACGGTAATGTTTTCTCTTGGTTCATGTCAGTCAGTATGAATTAATTTTGATATACAAGTCGCACCTGACTATAAGTCACAGGACCAGCCAAACTATTAAAAAAAGTGCGACTTATAGTCCGAAAAATACGGTATATCGCAAAGCTAGCATCAAGCATATTTCATGTTTGTCCATCTGTGCAAGAACCCCCTTTAAGCATGCGCAACGTCTCAGATAGTATGTCAAATGTAAACACATTAATCGGATATGGGGCAAGAAAGTGTAAACGGACGGTCAAAAAAAAATCTGATATAGACAACAAATCAGATTTGGGCATCAAGACCTGCAGTGTAAACGAGGCTTGCTTGTCCCACATACTTGAGTATCTGCAATGAGCAGTTTGGATCCATCCGTTTGCCAGAGAGCAGCTTGACTCCTGGGTGATTGTAGCTCAGGTCCAGCTCTCTCAGGTGTGATGGGTTTGAACTCAGAGCTGAAGACACATAACCACAGCCTTCCTCTGTCACCATACAGCCAGACAACCTACAGACACACACAGTCAGATCATCTACAAAAACACACATGACTGGCAGACTATAAAAAATCTCTTATATGTTCTTTTTTCAATTTCAGCGGACAAATATATACATTTATCAAGGCAGAAATGCTTCTTTACAATAAAACAAAAACATATACGTCAATACAGAGACAGCATTATAACCCATCATGTCTACCAATGGTCATGGAAATTAAATACTCAAGCTTATACGGATGTTTTGTGTTTTACACAAGAACAAGGGGAGCTATTACTTATAATTATTTTAAAAAAAACAAAAAAAAGTCAGTGCGAATTGGTTTTATATAATCAATTTTTTTTTTTCATATTGAACAAATGTATTCTATCTGGGTTCTTAAGGAAAAGGAAATCTTTTCCATCACATATATAGTGTAATATGTCAATCCAATCATCAACTGTAAGTGGCTCTGGTTTTAGCCATTTCTTTGTAATTACTTTTTTACTGGCTGCCAGAAGAATGATGTAAGCCAGACGTAAACATTCACAATTACAAGGAATCATCACCTCAAAAACAGCTGCCAAATTTCCTTCAATCCCTTGCCAAAACTGGGTTAATTTCTGACACTGCCCAGAAATATGATAATGGTTAGATTCCCTTTTCCACATAATCTCCGACAGCTCATCTGTCCCTTTGTATCTTTTCTGTATTGGTCTGATAAATCTCTTATATGTTCTTAAATACCTCAGTATCTGCAGTTGACAGTGTGGGCTCTTCAGTCCGTCAGAAATAATCTTCACTCCTGAATCCTGCAGGTCATTGTTCGTCAGGTCCAGCTCTCTCAGGTGTGAGGGGTTTGAACTCAGAGCTGAAGACACATAACCACAGCCTTCCTCTGTCACCATACACCCAGACAACCTACAGACACACACAGTCAGACCATCTACAAACACACATCAACATTATGACCGGCAGACTGTAAATTATATCTTATATGTTCTTAAATACCTCAGTATCTGCAGCTTACAGTGTGGGCTCTTCAGTCCTTCAGAAATAATCTTCACTCCTGAATCCTGCAGGGCATTGTTCGTCAGGTCCAGCTCTCTCAGGTGTGAGGGGTTTGAACTCAGAGCTGAAGACACATAACCACAGCCTTCCTCTGTCACCATACAGAGAGACAACCTACAGACACACACAGTCAGACCATCTACAAACACACATCAACATTATGACCGGCAGACTGTAAATTATATCTTATATGTTCTTAAATACCTCAGTATCTGCAGCTTACAGTGTGGGCTCTTCAGTCCTTCAGAAATAATCTTCACTCCTGAATCCTGCAGGTCATTGTTCGTCAGGTCCAGCTCTCTCAGGTGTGAGGGGTTTGAACTCAGAGCTGAAGACACATAACCACAGCCTTCCTCTGTCACCATACAGCCAGACAACCTACAGACACACACACACACACATCGACATTATGAACGGCAGACTGTAAATTCTCTCTCATAGATAATCTTATCTCAGATTAGATTGGAACAATCAGAATAATATCCAGTTCCATCTGACTTCTGACCTATAATGCTGCCTGAATCATAATCATACACTGTTCGTTCGCTGGCCAGAGGAGAACTGGCCCCCCGACTGAGCCTGGTTTCTCCCAAGGTTGTTTTCTCCATTCGGCCCTGATGGAGTTTTGGTTTCTTGCCACTGTCGCCTTTTTTCAGCTTTGTTGCCATTGGCTTTTGGCTTGCTTAATTGGGGACATTTAGTTTAACATTTATTCAAATTACTAAATTCTTTTGACATATAAGAGGTCTTTGTACCATTGAAACATCCGGCAAGTTTCACAGCTTAAAACGTCCTCAAAAAAAAAAAAAAAAAAAAAAAAAAGTATTCAACCAAGCTCCAAAAATGGCTTGTTAGAATATTGTGGGTTTTGTGACGTCACATGGGCAAATACATTCGCATCAACAAATAGTTTGAGTTTTTTCAGAGAGAGTTTGCAAAGAAACTTGTGCAAAGATAAAGCAGCAACTGTATAGGATCTGACAGCAGCTTGATCTCAAAGCAAAAGTATTTTGATTAAAAAAACGTAAGCAGTTTAATAATTCTTTGTCTATAAATGACCGTTTTATATGGGTGTTTTCAAAAACACAGGGTCAAGTCAAGTCATCTTCATTTATATAGCGCTTTTAACAATGTAGATTGTTTCAAAGCAGCTTTACAGAGATAAACGTATAATTTAAGGTAACAGAGATTGTTTTGGCTTCATAGCGGTTCTTTAATAAAGTTATTTTACAGCTAAAGTTAGTTTGATTGATTCGCTTCCGTCGCAACGATAATTTGCGATAATTAATTAATGCCCCCCCAACGATAAGGGGGGGCATTGATACTTTTTCCTATGCAGTGACATTAGCAAATTATAACACTGGTGTTTACAGAGAGCCGCCCCTTGAAAACGGGTCATTTCAGAAAGAGGGTCAGAATGAGGTTGGAAAATCTTTATTCAGATTTATGGATTTATGATTAGCTGTATCAGGTTTGTTTAATTAGGATTGAAGCTAAACCGTGATCCTCTAGGGCAGTGGTTTTCACACTTTAAGAGCAACCTTTTTTTCTTTTTTAAATTGACACAACCTATATTGACCCAACCCATATTGACCCATTATATTTAGATTAGTTAAATTCAACAGCAAAAGTTACAATAATTGTATAAAATCTAAACATTTAGCGAAAAAACATTATTTAGTGGAGATGGAGAACAAAAAAGTGAATAAGTGTAGCACTAAATCTGTTAAAATGTTACTCACTGCTCTTTGTATTGCTGTAATATACATTCATGAAAAACAATTCATTTCTAATATATACTGTAAAATGAAAAGACATTTCTTTTAAATGTTAAGCGCAGCTGTTTAATGAGGCAACAACACATTATAGATAGGACAGAACAAGAAAGGCTATTAATAATCTTTCATTGCACAAAAGTATTATAATATGAAAGGCTCCAATACAGAGCGGCACAAAGTGCTTATGCGTATCCCGTGTGCAGAATGATGCGCTTGAAGCAACATGGAGTCACAGCGCTTCGCATTGAAAACCTCAAAGCAATGAATCTTACAATTGGATCATATAACAGATTTTATACATGCCATGGGATTAATCAATGCATGCTGATGAATGATGTATAATAATAATAATTAATCTGCATACCCTAGTTTTGCACTGATGTAACAAGACTGACAGTGACACAATAAGACCTCATGTTAGCATCTTTTTACTCTTAAAAAAAATAAAAAATTAAAAAACATGTATGTTCTTTAATGTTTGATTATAATTTTACTGTCTTCACATAGGGATGGGATTTGATAAGATTTTATCAATAATAATGCCACTGACGATTCTGATTATCGATCCAATTCTTTAACGATTCTCTTATCGATTCTTGATAGCACTGTGTGGAAAAATGTTTAAAATGCTTTTAAAAAAAAATGTGGTTTTATTTATTTTAAAGTTTAAGCTTGAGTTAGCAAACTGTACTTTTTATATAATGTATGTAATAAATAGAACCTTATTGTAAAGTGTTACTGATTAGTTATACACCGATTCAGACGTCTCCTGAGTTCACTGTTGGAAAGATCAGTTGTTTTAACGATTCATTAAAATGAATCGGTTCAAAGGAGTCATTATTAGTTCGCGAATTGGACGTGTCGTGTGCGTTGTGTGATTATCCCAGCAGTTAGGACATGGACATCCAAGATTTGTGTCAAGTTGTCAACATAGAAAACATTTCATCACTGTATAGTTTTATTTCGTTTAATTAAAGTGTTGTTTTATGTCAGCTGAATGTCCGGAACGCTTTTCAGAGAAGATAAGGAAACTTATTTAGCACAATTCACACCCAGCAGTATAATTCAGGGGAAAAAAATCTCCGAATGCTCCACACGAAACTTTGGTCTTCCGACCTTTTACCACCGTGTCGATTTATTTTGATTAATATGTGCGAGGGAGAGAGAGCAACACAGCGCCTAGTTTGGAGACGGTGAAGTCGTTTACACAGAGAGTGCGCGCGCGCGCGCGCGCGACCGGCTCTCTCTCTCTCTCTCTCTCTGGTCGTTCTTTTAGTTAAAACATGCGCCCTGTCACAAACGCAGCCGTTCATCTACATTACTCACCGATCAAATAAGACTTTGGCGGGACAAAAATTCACTTTGGCGGGCGCTAAAACAAGTTCAATTCTCAAGGTCGGACATCCGGGACTTTTACTCCTATAATCCACTGCGCGCGCATAGCAACGCGGCGAAGGGTAAACAAGCGCCTGCCATTAAGCAACACGAAGCGGAAGACAAACGAGCGCCGAGCTCTTTTCCTTTGGTTGCAAATCATGCCGAAAAACTGTTGTGTTGTTGGTTGCACCAACAACAGCGTAAAAAGGAGTGACCTCTCCTTTTATTTGATTCCTAGCGAGGCAACTGAGCCAGAAAGGAGAGAGAAACATCAAACTGGAGTGTGACGCAAAAGATCAACATGCATCTAGTTTGCACCTAGCTCAATGACCAAACATGATCTGAATTTCGACACAACATTTGAAATTAAAAGCTAAAAAATTGCAATGAATTTTGTTTATTCGAACATATAGTCTGGAGGAAAAGCATAGCAAATGGTGTTTCTTGCTCTTATTCTAACGTTACACTGCAGTAACGTTACCTGCAGATGCTGAGCTGTTAAAAAATTAAAGGATTCCATATTGCAATGAGGTCGTTTACAACAATTGCTAACTTACTAGCACCTCGTGAAATAGAATGTTGTCCCCCATATAAAATACATGTTGATTTCTAATGACAAATTTGAAAAACTAGTAGGCTACTTGGGAGGTTAACTGCTACAAAAATGGTAATCCATGTCAAAATACAGATCATGGAGGTACAAATTGAATCCATAAGGCTTGAGGATACATTAAATGTTTCTGAAAAGAACAGAATATTTTGCTAACAAATATTTTTTTTAGCAACAGCTTTCTGTGGTACCTGGTCTGTCTATATACTGATAAGACATTATGTAATAGAAGAAGAAGAAGATCTGTATTCATATAACGTTAGCGCCTTTCACTGATATGTAGCTAACGTTAGTCACAACGCTTTACATGAGTGTTTTATTACATTCACTTCTCACTACCGACATACATTCGCATACACATATATCATTCATTATTAATACAAAGTAGTCCGTTAGTATCCATAACTGACATAATCCACAGCAAAACTTCTGTGAATAGATACCTTTTTGATTTGCCTCGGGCTTTGCCTTCGGTTTGTTTTACCCTTCAAACATGGTTGCTATGCAGGTCACATGATTTGTGACGTAACGCCGACCTCGAGAATGCAGGAAAATTCATGCGTGAGTTTCCATTAGACTCGCACGGTAGCCAGGCAAATGGCGAGCTCAGCTGTTGTTGACGCTGTGTGTGTCATGGGGCATGTTCAAGTTCAAAACGGTGCGCAACGTTTTGCTACGGTTTCCGGGTTGAACGTCATGTTTCCTGGAAGCGGCGTGCACCGGTGTGCAACGGGGTTTGAGATACGTTTTCTCTTGTTTGGTGGGTGTGTCAGAACTGCAGTCCAATCAGCAGCAACATGTATATAAAGCACGCGGTATTAAAGTGAACACGCACAATGGGTTCAAGGAAGTAATTTACAAATGTGTTCGATGCAGCTCGGTATACGCAACAACTGAGGATATTAGAAGACATGTTTGTCGTAAGTTTTATTGTAAAAATATAGGATATCAAAATAATGATGTAGTTGTTTATATTTTTTAGCTTCATTGCAAGTGTATGACATTTGGTATAGAAATAAACAATGGTAATTAAGTGCTTTTCCTAAAAATGAGAAAGAAAATACAGGGTATTAAAACAGTATGAACTACAAATAAAGTCAGTATGTGAGGCTAAATAGATGTGTTTTAGTCTGAATTAGGTAAGATGTGTGCTTCCATTTCAGTTTCAGCAATCCCTTCACTCGATTGGGATGTTCTCTTTTGTTCTGGGTGGCAAGTGCAGTAACTGTAACATCGGGCATATTTTGTAGTATTAAACACATATTTATACCGACTTCATCAGGCTCCGAAAATTCTTCATAAAGAATGGCCTTCTCAGCTGCCATAGTTGCAACTCTTGCGTCATCAGAACAGTGTGTTCAACGCATCACCGTTTCTGTTTAAAAAACGTTGTGCAACGTTTTGTCGGGACTGAACGCAGCCATGGTGTGTGTGCTTCAAGATTATGACGCAAGTGCTAAGATTCCGATTGGCCAAGAGAAAAAGTGCTAAGATTCCGATTGGCCAAGAGAAAAAGTGCTAAGATTCTGATTGGCCCAGAGAAATGTAAATTATAAGAATTATCCAATAATGTTTCGCAATTCTAGCCTGCATGAGACAGGGGTAGCTGCAGCTTGGAGTAATAGGCGTGGCAAGAGGTAGGGGCGTGGCAAGAGGTAGGGGCGTGGCAAGAGGTTTCTCATTGGTCAAAGGAGTTTCCTCCTGGCAACTTCGTTGGCCAATCAGCAGTAACCATAGTTATACGTCATTTGTTTCCCTTTACACGGAAAGATGATGGCGGTGGTAATTCATGTATGTGATATAATTTCTTTGAGAACATCTTTCAGCTTTGGTAATTATTTAATTGTTGACAGACACATGTTACAGTGAGACGAATTAATGACTGCATTTGCATCGAAGACATCAGAGTCGGCGATTTATATCGATGTCCATTCTGTGCTCTCAGTGTTTTTAGACTTTGTGAATATCACAAGATACATAGTCATTTGCAAAGCCACAGACTTCTCGCGGTTCGCCATGAACGTAAGTATGAGTTCAGTTGTGATATGCATGCCTGTTACCTTACAGATAACTTGTTAAGGTTATAGATAATAACGTGAACGGTGATGTTACGTATCATAATTGGAAACTTATGACAAACATGTTTTGCTTTATATATGAATTTTCCTATTTTAAATTGTGTTTGATGTTTATGATTCTTATAGATTTGATCATCTTTGACTGCCACTTTGACTGCCACATGAACAAGATAAGCTCATATATTAAATTAATTTTTTTGCATTAAAAATTCATTTTTTCTTTTATCTTGTAGGTATCGTTGACTGGAAGTCAGTCAATCTGGATGTGAGGGAGGAGTATAGGGTGGAGTTTAAGATCACCAGATGTGATGCCTGTGGATTCCTCTACAAAAACACCACTGGATATTGCGGCAGTGGAAAGAAGAGGGTCTTCACTGCGTTCTGTTCAGATAGAGAGTTTGATGGCTTCTGTTCTATGGACTGCTACTATAGTGTGAATCAGTGAAGGAATGAGTTTTGACTAAGAACACAAGCCTTTGATGACAAATTCAATTGACGTTTCAAAAAATGACAACTGAATAAATGTTTTTTGGATAAAATGGTGTTTGTTTTGCTTAATTGATTAATGTCACTTAAAAGAAGTTTATTAAACCGTTTTGACTTCATTTTATAATTATATGGTGAGTGTTTGATCAAACACGTATATATGTATGCCTTTATACAGCAAAAACATTTGCTGTACCATTATTATAAAAGCAACAATACTTTTAGTTTGTATGTACTTTAAATGAAAGTACAAAACTAGTATGACTTTAATAGTGTCAGGAGACATTTTTATCTTTAAAATAATAATTTAATTTGTTTTTTAATGATTTTAAAAATTTTATTATTTAGTTCAAGTACAGACATTTCAAGTATAATGCAATAAAAAAACAAGATGAATACTAGGCATTGTAAATACAGCTCAAAATGTGTAAACCAGAGAATAACAACTGAAGTATAAAATGAAATTAATACAAATAAATACAAAAATAAAAGTTTATAATATCAAAGCAGTTATAGATATTTTCAGAAACCTTTTGTTTTGTGATCTCATGTTTGAAAGGGTTTCAAAGTATACTGTGAGATCAGTGTTATAAAGGGTAATATAGGAGGCTTTCTTTTGAGTTATTTTTGTCTTATGAATATAAAACTTTGCCAAAATAATTTAATTATATAATTTTGTTTTTCAGAAAAATATGGGTTTTGGAAACAAAGTAAAATGTCATGAGGTTCTAAATTAAGACAAATTTGTTTGTCAAATCTATTTTAAAGTCAGTCCAAAAAGAAATAGAAAAAGGGCAATACAAAAATAAATGTTCAATATCTTCAAGTGATGTGTTACAAAAAGTGCATTTATCACAAACAGTATGAATGTTTTGTAATGATTGATCCTAAAAAAGTCGCGGTGGTGATGACGTCATGTAACCCGCGCCATACAGAAGGTTTCGAAGGTAACGCACTTTTGAATGTATTGTCAATATCATTATTGCTATTTTTACAGTAAATGAAATGTATTTGGTCTTGTATAATTATTTGTTGGCAAATAGTGATTAAGTTTATGGCTCGCTTTTATGTGGATCAGGAAGCTTTCGTGTCCAATTGTAAAGACCTTACGGCACGCCCCATTCCTTTCCGACCTTATGGCACGCCCATTGCTCCAGCCTGCAGTTACCTCTACTTGGCCTACGCGATTCACGTAAATGACCCAATTGACCAAGAAAACGGCGATTGTCGCCGAAAAGCAACAAGTTTGCAGGTATGATATAATGTTAGAGGATTACGTGTTGGGCACGACGAAGCCGACAAAGCTCGCCGCCTTGTTGTAAACAAGCTTTTAGAAACTTACGATATATTGTGTGTGCAGGAGACTTTCTTATCCAAACAGGACTTAGAAAAGCTGAACTCCATACATGAGGACTTCTATGGGCCAGGGGAATCTACCACAGACTGTAGTACCAGGATAATTCGTGGCAGAATTCCTGGAGGTGTTGTGGCGAAAAAAGTATGACCATCTGATCAAAGTGGTCAGGCTGAACGTTGACTGGGCTATAGGGCTTGAATTCTGCTGTGAGGATAAAAAGTTAACAATACTGAACATATATACACCATATGAATGCTCTGATAATGAATCTGAGTACCTCAATAGGCTGGCCTGTATTATGGTGTATATACAAGACAATGCTTCTAGCAGCATCTTCATTGTGGGGGATTTCAATGTGGATCTCTCAGATAACAGGTCCTTTTTTTCTAATCATTTAAAGCATTTCTGCTCAGAAAATAGCCTTTCTCTCTCCAGTGAAGCACTTTTACCTAATGACAGCTACACTTACATTAGTGAGGCGTGGCACACCACCTCCTGGTTAGATCACTGCATATGTACCAGTGATGCTCATGATTCTATTGTATCCATTTGGATCAACTATGAATTTGCTACTTCGGATCATGTGCCATTCTCTTTGTCGGTGAATGTGGGCAAAGTGCCATCTCTTAAGTGTGTGAGCAATGAGACGCAAGTTGGAAAAATTAAGTGGTCCACCTTAACGCAAGAGGACATTTGTACATATCTTACCCAGTCTGAAACCAGGTTGAGTAACATTGAGATGCCTAAAAGTGCTGTAACCTGTAATGATATTAACTGTCAGAATCTGCAACACAGAGTTGAACTGTGCTCACTGTATGATAAGATTGTAGATTCTCTCCTTGTCTCAAGTCAACCTCTGTATAAGATGAAGACATATAAAGCTAAACCAGGCTGGAATGAATATGTGGAGCAGTCCCATGCTGAGGCTAGAAGGGCCTTTAAAGCTTGGGCTGAATCAGGCAGACCCAAGTGTGGTCATGTGTTTGAGTATATGAAGAAAGCAAAGGCAAACTTTAAATATGCCCTACGGTTTATTAAAAGTAATGAGAACACTCTCAAGGCTGACTTACTGGCAAGGAAACTGCAAAGCAATAGCCCTACAGACTTCTGGAAAGAAATAAAAAGAATGAACAGCAATAAACTGTTCCTACCAACACATACTGATGGTGTAAATGGAGCAGAACAGATTACACAGATGTGGCAGAAGCATTACTTTGACATTTTCAATGCTGTTAAGAGTAATTCTTGTATTGTTAACAAAATTGAGAAGAGTGAATATGTGATTGTCACTCCACAAGAAGTCTTTGAGATAGTGATGAAGCTGGATTACAACAAGGCATGTGGTGCAGACGGGGTATCTGCTGAGCATTTAAAATATGCTAGCAGGAAACTGTATCCCTTGCTCACCATTTGTTTTACAGGCTCTCTAATACATGGAGTCTTACCCGACCGATTATTGACTGTCATTTTGGTTCCAATTGTAAAAGATAAAACTGGCAAAATTAACAGTAAAGACAATTATAGACCTATAGCTCTGGCCAGCACTCTGTCTAAGGTACTGGAAAAGTCCATTCTGAATAAGTTGGAAGAGTTTTTGCTGACCTCTGATAACCAGTTTGGCTTTAAACCCAAACATGGAAGAGACATGTGCATCTTTGCTTTGAAAGAAATCTTGGATCTGTACAATAGACATAATACAACAATTTGTATGTGTTTTATTGATGCCTCAAAGGCCTTTGACTATGTAAACCATGACAAATTATTTTCTAAGTTGTACAAGAAAGGTGCTCCAAAATGTCTTGTGGGAATTCTGGTTTTCTGGAATGGCCATCAGTTAATGTCTGTTAAATGGGGAAATTGCTTATCTGCATCTTTTTGTGTGTCAAATGGAGTAAGACAGGGCAGCATTTTGTCTCCGTTTTTATGTAATGTATATATGGACGACTTGTCAAGGCTTTTAAATGATTGTGGAACGGGCTGTAGGGTTGGCAACAGTACCATTAACCACCTATTGTACGCTGATGACCTTGTTATTTTCTGTCCATATAGCGCAAGGTTACAAGAGCTGTTGCATGTGTGCTCTCAGTATGGAACAGACTTTGATATAAAATACAACTCAAAGAAAAGCATTATCATGATAGCCCGGAGCAGAGAGGACTCCAAACTGACATTCCCTGATTTCTTTTTGTCAGGCAATAGACTTAAGGTCACTAATGAATGTAAATATTAGGGGCACTATGTGACTGCAGACTTGTCTGATGACAGAGACATTTACAGACAGTGTGGCATGCTTTATGGACAGGCTAACATGCTGATCCGCAGGTTTGGAATGTGCTCAACACCTGTTAAAATCAGACTCTTTAAGGCGTATTGCACTACCATGTACACTGCTCACCTGTGGAGGCGCTACAAAAAGAGTAGTATGCAAAAGCTAATTGTAGCGTATAATGATGCCATGCGGATGCTACTGAGGGTCCCACGATGGAGTAGTGCAAGCCAAATGTGTGTAAATGTGGGTTTGCCAAACTGCCCTGCTGTACTGCTAAATCTTATGTACAGGTGCATGTGCAGGCTTTCGAGCTCGGCAAACAGTATCATCACTGCATTGACCAACCCTGGACTAAGCTCGGTGAGATATTCTTCTAGTATTTGGACTCACTGGCTTATGAGCCTATACAGGAGATAAATGTATTGTTTTTATGTGTCTCTTTTTGTTTTTTACTTTTTTTTTATATGGACCATTATTTACGCGTCTGAAATAAATAAATAATAAATAATAATATGGAGTGGCTTTAGAACACTTATAATATAGTCCACAAAAAGTTGATGGTTCTTTATAATGTAATATAACGCCCGCGCGTTTTGCTCGTTTTTTTTTTTTAGCAATGAAAATAAACACTAAATGCTCTGTTAATTTTGATCTTTCATTTTCGTGTAATACATCAATCGATCCTGTTCAGTTTCTATTTTTTTCTGTATATTCACAATAAAAATAAAGTGTTTTGCTTTTTGACAAATAAAGAAACTTTAACATGATGCGATTTCTGCCTTCTCTCTGTCAGTAAACTCCCGTTTGAAACGCGTTCGAAAATGATCTATAACTCTGCGAAAATTCAGTCAAACAGGCAAACAGACCCACGGGCATAAAGCTTGAGATCGCAGCTTTTAAATGAAGTAATTTATATAAAAAACAAATATTATCAGCTTCTGTAATCTGTATAAAAAGAGAGCGATTCCAGTCGAGCTCATTACGAGCCATTCAAAAGTAATTTGACCACGCCCCGGAGAGCGCGTGCTATTCAAACGCAAATTCTGAGAACCATTTCAGTCTGTGAAACGCCCACATCAGCTGTAAACAAAGAGGCATAATATAGCCTACCTTATGGAGAAAATTTTCCTCAGAACAGTGCTGATATGAGGAGCAATATCTCCTGATGTGAGGAGCAGATCCCGCTGAGGAGTGAGGTAGGCTGTTTTCTTTTCTCAAGTGTTGATGTGGAATAACGTTATGGAATAACGTTAGTGTAGGCCTATGCAAACCGCAAAAAGATGAATCGCATTTCTATAATATGACTCGCCTTTCTGTGAGATGAATGAAGGGTACATATTTGTAAAGACTGTTTAGCCTAAATATGAATCGCGCGTCTGTGTGTGAAAGAATAAACCGCTTTAATCAACTAAACTGCTTTGCTATAGCCTACTGAGATGAGTAGAAAATCGACTGAAATATGTTGAAATAAAATGTATTTGTATAAGCAACGTATTAAACTGCAAATTAGCATTTATATGCCCTAATATTTCATAAAAACAACGTTACAGTCAGTCACTTGTTGACTAGATTTGGGTACAGTTTTTAGGCTACTGTAGAATATACTGCCACATCAAATAAGCTTTTTAAATTAATAAGCTGTTTAGCAATTTCTGCTCATATCTAACGTTATATATATATATAACTATATTATTTATATATATTTATATATATTATATATATATATATATTTGCTATATTCAAAATAATGAATACATATGATAAAATGTAGGCCTATAATCTTTTTTCTTTTTCTTTTTTACAAAGAAAGAGTACACTTGAAATATTGTTGAAATTGTAATTATTGTTGTAATTGTAACATTTTTAATAAAATAGCAAAACATATTTACAAGATAGATGTAAGCGAAATCTTAAATGGTCAATATAAGTCTTCTTCTAAATACATCTTTTGTCCTTGCATTGTGGCTCAGTCAGTGTCACACCTGAATGAATGGCTAATTATGCAGAGTCATTATGCAGAGTGGGTGGGACATTGTAATCTAAGGTGTAAACTACTCCTCCCCCTCGCATATTGGCTTTCCAAGCAAAACCTGTTTTACACCATTTAAATCAATGTTTTTTTTTTTGTGAACGATAAAGCAAGACTATTTTCACATAATTTTGAAGCTAGAACTCAAAGGGACAACATCAATTAGTCAAAAGTCTTGTGGACACATATTTAATATGTGTTTTGTGGTCTTAATTCAGCAACTTTCATTTACATTTTTTCCAATAACCACGCATAAACATTATTCTCTTAAAAATACAAACATCTACATACACGTTGCTCGCATATTATGGTAGCCCTGTTTGTGCTATATAGAGTGAATTTACACCTTTGCCATTAACATGTTTATAAATAACTGAAAAAAGCACAAATGTCAGGGCATGTCAGAACATCTCAAGGACCCCAAAAACAGCTTGGTCCCCAGAGGGTTAACAATAACACAGAATAGTTTATGCACAACATCGGATTTGGATACCGATACTGAGTATTGGATCGGCACATCTCTATTCAAAACTGCTAAGTATTTAAATTAATTTGTGTACACTCACAATAAACCAGAACACTGTAGGTGCGTTCCATTCGACAGGGTCCCTACGCAGTGTTCACTGATCCCTACTCCCTGAACATGGTACATCAGTTGAAGTGGACTTCGCTGACAATAATCACTCATTTGGAATGCTCTGCAACGTCATCAGTGAAAGGCAACAATGGGGTTGCGCAGATTATTATATAACTTAAATAAATATTGTAATTTACTTTACTTTCAAATTTAAATTCATATAAGAGGCCTATATATACAAAACACGTAGCCTATCTAATAAATAAAAATCAAAACATTGTATTAGTTTATTACTAGGCTACTTTATGACTAAACATAAGCTGTACTATAACGGTCATTTAATATGAAAATAATATTTGATTTGGTTATCAATACATAAATGTGCTCTTAATATGGTCTTAATAATTGTAGAGGTCTCATCTCGTGCGTTTTCTTTCCCACCCGCAGCTGCATAGCAATAAGCAAACATTTTCTGAGGTAAATAAAGTAATAATAATAAATAAATGACTGTGCCTAGCTGCTTCTCAACACTTTTAGTGTAGATATTCATACAGTAGAATATGGAAATGTAACATGCATCACCCCAACCATTCATAAATACTCTAGTTTGTATAATAATAACAATATTTACGAATACTCAAATGCATATCTAAACTCAGAGTCGATAGAAATGTAAATGTTAAAATCTCTTCCAACGGCTCTGCTCTATGGTTAGTTCAGACTGGTGATGCGGTGCACAATGACAGGTGGGTGATCTTCACTCTCCACTTCCTGTGAAGTGATGTATGGATGTTCCCTTATTCCCTACGCCGTTTGCAGTGCCCTTTGAACTGAACATGTTCGTTCACTTCAGATTGGAATCTCACTTAAGATGGTGAAATACCCTGTGAAGTCCACTTCGCAGTCCACTTACGGTCAGATGGAACGCACCATGTGACTTTGTAAAATAAACAAACAGGATGTGTTTTCTGGCGTCTCGGTTTCCTTTCCGTCAACTAGTTTGTGGAGCGCTTCACAACAATAAACCAAACTCAGCAGAATACTGTCACACAGCTTTTTCTTTTCTTTTGTTAATCTGTTAATTATTTAAGTCAAATATATTTAGCATATTAATTCCTTTTATACAGGCCTATAGACTATGACTTTATGAAAACAAAATATTATTTTTATTTTAAATGTAACTCCATTCTCCAAAAACCTGTGAAAACTTGAAAACCTGTGCTCTAGGGCAGCCTTTCTCAAACTTTTTTCAGTCAGGGCACCTCTCAAAAGTGCATAAAATCTCAAGGCACCCCAGTGTAAAATATAATTTAAAAACACTGCATAACCCAAATGTAAATGCAAATTTTATATTTATCTAAAATGAATTTACAATTTTATTAATCCGATCATATGTTTAACCCTTTCACACGTAAATTTAAAATATTCTTGCTGACCCGCCAGCGTGAGTTTTTCAAGGTGACCGTTATTTAGAATGTGTCACTTTATGGTTTCCATGGTGACGCGTCATTGCTTGTCACGTGACACACCGCAGCAACAACAGAGCTGAATGAATGATGATCTGCTTTTATGTCATTTTTCCTTTTTTATTCAAAATATTCACAAATTTGTTAGATATGGCATGAAATATCTGATATTCCGATTGTCAAATATATGCAAGTGGAAGTGTTTTGTTTTTTGAACACAATTATAACGATCGCGTTAGTTGATCTGTATGCGCGATGGGCGCCGCCATGTTAGTTTGTGCCGCAGACGCAGTTCAGAGAATCGGATCTGTTGGATTTACAACAAGTGAATTCATCCACTTCTCCCGAAATACATCAAAGTAAGTGGCAGGTGAACTGGGAGAAGAATAGAGTAAACTTTAAAGTTACTTACACAATGTGTATCTGATATGAATAAAACTAATTATAATGGAAAGGATTATTATTGCCTCTTCCTTTGACATCAGTGTGTATTTTACAAACTCTAAATGTATTGTTTTTTTTAGTACTTATGTCTGAAACCTAAAACAAACATTATGTGGATGAAAACACTGAAAAGTTGTGATATATGACAGCTCTGAGCGCGCCTGTCTCTGGCTCAGCTCCAGCCAACGCACGAAAGCACATTTGAATTTAGCAGTTGATCACGTCATGCACTGACCGTTCTAATCACACCGGTGCTCCAGGGACCAGCCTAGACTGATCACACCGGTGTGAGCGTACGTGCGAAAGGGTTAAAAAGAAGAAGAATGTATTTATGTAAATTCAGATATATTTATATATGAAATGTCAGATTTTTTTTTTTTTTTTTTTTTTTTAGCCTACGTAATTTTTTGGCGGCACCCCTGACACAGTCAGGGGGCACCCCAGTGTGCCGCGGCACCCACTTTGAGAAAGGCTGCTCTAGGGAACTGAGTTTGGCTCCCCTAGTATAAGTGAACCTCAGGGAATATAATAAATAATGTAAAAACTCCATGTCATGACCCCTGTAAAGATGTAAGATGCATTATTAAAAAGGATTCTTTAGCTATTAATGATTAAACACTCACAGAGCTTTTCTGCAGTTGACCACAGCTGGTATCAGTCTTCTTCTACCCTCAGCTGATGTGTTGTATTTCATGGGGTTCAGCTCATCCAGCGCCTCCTCTGAGATCTGAAGCATGTAGGAGATTGTAGAGCAGTGAGACGGAGAGAGTTTCTCCTCTGAGTGTTTGTCTGATTTCACAAACTCCTGAATCTCTCTGGACAGAGTCTGATCTTTCACTTCCAGCAGACAGAGGAACAGATTGATGGATTGATCAGCTGAGAGAGTATTAATATTCCGCTTATCTTTGATCTTGTCTTTAATGTACTGTGTGATTATCCTGATGGTCTCTGAGCTGTTCTCTGTGTGTGTCAGTAGATCCTGTAAGAGTCTCTGATTGGACTCCAGTGAGACGCCCAGCAGGAACCGCAGGAACAGATCCAGCCGTCCATTCTCACTCCAGAGGGCTTTATCTACTGCTGATGTTAGTAGATCATACAGAGAGACTTCATCAGACCTGAATACATCCAGAAGCTGCAGAGTGGTTCCTTGTTCTTCATTAAATAGCAGTAAAACACATAGAAAGCAGCGAGAAACTCCTGAACGCTCAGATGAATGAAGCTGTAGACTTTCCTCTGATGAATCACAGATTCCTCCTTAAAGATCTCAGTGCAAATCCCAGAATGCACTGAGGCGTCAGTGATGTCTATGCCGCTCTCAATCAGGTCCTCCTCATAGAACATCACATTGCCCTTCATCAGCTGATGGAAAGCCACTTTAGCAAGTTTCACAATCACTTCTCTGTTGGACTGCAGGAGTTTCTCTGGATCTCTCTCTTCATACTTCTGATTCCTCATGTTGATCTGAATCAGCAGGAAGTGGATGTACATTTCAGTCAGAGTTTGAGGGATTTCTGCACTCAGATCTTCTTCCAGGAGCTTCTGAAGCACAGTGGAGGAGATCCAGCAGAAGACGGGTATGTGGCACATGATGTGGAGGCTTCTTGCTCTTCTGATGTGTGAGATGATTCTGCTGGCTTGATGCTCGTCACTGATTCTCTTCCTGAAATATTCCTCCTTCTGAGGGTCATTGAATCCCTGAATCTCTGTCAGACGGTGGATGTATTTGGAGGGGATCTGATTGGCTGCTGCTGGTCTGGAGGTGATCCAGATGAGAGCCGAGGGAAGCAGATCTCCTTTCATGAGCTTTGACATCAACACACCCACTGATGAAGTCTCAGTCACATCAGAAACTTCCTGAGCGTCTGAAAACCTCAGTGTGATTCTGCTTTCATCCAGACCATCAAAGATGAACACAACTTTACACTCCTCATAAATCTTTGAGTCCAGATCTTGAAGTTCAGGATGAAAGTCCAGCAGAAGTCTGTGAAGACTGTACTGATGATCTCGGATCAAGTTCAGCTCTCGAAATGGAAGCACAAACATGAAATCTACATCCTGATTGTCTTTTCCCTCGGCCCAGTCCAGAATGAACTTCTGCACAGAGACGGTTTTCCCGATTCCAGCGATGCCTTTAGTGAGAACAGTCTTGATCTGCTCTTTCTCCTCGTGTCCTGGTTCAGGAGAGGCTTTAAAGATGTCATTGCAGTAGATTGTAGTGTCTTGTGAGTGTTGTGTTCTGGCTGTTTTCTCCATCTGTAAAACCTCATGTTCTTCATTCACTCCTTCTCTCTCTCCCTCTATGATGTAGAGCTGTGTGTAGATCCTGTTCAGGAGGGTTTCATTCTCTTGGAGTTTCAGTCCCTCAAATAATCTCTCATACTTGTTCTTCATGCTGGCTTTGTGTCTGTGTTTGACTCTCTGTAGTTCATCATCCACTGGTTGAGGAGAATCCTGGTCTCCAGTCTGATCATCTATATAAACTCTGCTGAGAAAAACAAAACATTGCACAGATTTAAGAACATGAAAAATAAAATCTAAATCTACACAATCTTGTCAATCTTGTATTTTCTGTACAATTAATGTGTTTCATTTCAGTTTTAGTTCAACACTTTTTGCATTGCATAGCTCTCTGACTCCAGATCCTGAGAAAACACAAAGAAATAATTCTTCCTGTCTGCCGTTTCATTTATTTAATTAGGGCTGCAATAACTAATTGATAAAATGGATAATAATGGATGATGTGGAACAACATTTTTTTTTAAATAGTGGATTTAAATATATATATATAAAATACATCTTCAAGAATTCATATTAATTTTATTTTGGGGATTTTTCATCTGATTCATTGAAAGAATAAGTCAACAAATTAATCCACAATCAAAATAATCATTAGTTGCAGCCCTACTGCAAATCTCATCTCTCTGTGTGAATTCAGTGTGTGTGTGACTCCCAAAAAACAGTTAATTCACCACTACAGGTTTACACTCACCTGGGGTCAGAGGTCACTGGTTCATTACTGGGGTCAGAGGTCACTGGTTCATTACTGGGGTCAGAGGTCATTGCTTTATCACTGGGGTCAGAGGTCACTGCTTTATCACTGGGGTCAGAGGTTAATGCTTTATCACTGGGGTCAGAGGTCGCTGGTTCATCACTGGGGTCAGAGGTCACTGCTTTATCACTGAGGTCAGAGGTCACTGCTTTATCACTGAGTTTAGGAGGAGTCATTGATCTGCCACTCTTCACAGACACACAGCTGGGATCTGGAGATGAAGATCTCTCACTGCTCTCTCTGTTCTCCATAATGAGAAACTGACTTCAGATCTGCATAAGGAAACACTGAGAAGAACATCATAAGACTCTTTAGTAAGACTACATAAGACATTAAGACTATTCCAGTAAGTACAGTAAAATCACATCTCAATACTACACACACAATGACTCTCTAGAGGTTTCTGTGAGTTCAGACTGTGTAGTTGCAGCAGATTGTGGAGGATCCTTTTCTTCTGAAGTCTATAAAGTACTGGTTTACTGTGGAAGAACTGGTCTGACTGCACAAAGGCCAGATGTGAACCTCTGAGATGAAGTGGATCAGTGCTTCAGTCTCCATTACCCACCGTCAGTGTCTCACTGATGCTCTTGAGTCTCACTGAACACTGAACTTCAACAGCAGGAGGAAAAGCCTGAATCTCTCTCTGTTCAGAAGCTTCATGTGTTTCTGCTGCTGTAGAGAGACTCACTGACAGCTTCTCTGTGTCAGAGCTCATATCACACTAACTGATCAGCACATTTGATGAAGAACTCTCTGAACGCTTCCACATGGAGCCGGTTACACTTTTATAATGATTAATAGTTGTTCTCCCTCCACAATAATGAGTTTTCATGCAGTTAAATAATCAGATGCAAGAAATACAATCACTATGAGTCACAACAACTCAGATTTCAGTCATAATGTTTCACACATTGTGAAATTGTCAAATTAAATCCATTTAACTTTTTCAAAAATGCACATTGTTGCTTCTTTATTATTATTGATAATATTTGGTATTTTCACATAGGTGAAATAAAACATTAAATAATTTATCATATCATCTAATCGGGCTTCTTCCTTTAAATATCACAATCCAGACACTTTAATTGGAGAGTATAGATTTTCTGTAGCGATCAGAAATACATCAGTTTGTCATAATCAATCTTCTCACTAAAGCTGATCGTCTGTGAGTCGACGCCTGGCCTACAGAAGACCGGAAGTGTTCAGGTTTACATCTTTACTTTACACCTCTGTATATTTCAGATTATGAAGAATCCCAGGATCAAAAAGCAGAATCCCTAGAGCTCGATATTATTATAATCCTGAAGATGAACTTGCGTCACAAACCATAAAATGACCGTTAAAATGTGATGATCGAGTTTAATATGATAGCGACGCGAAAACATTGTACAATAATATGGCATGGTATCTGAAACAGATAAATGAACTTACCGTGATGTGATAACTATATATGTTTCAAGACTTCTGAAGGTGAATAATTTCCTCAGGATCTTCTTTACTTTCGGTTTCTGAATGCGCATGCGCAGAGGGCTCAGATATCAACGATAAACCCCGCCCATCTCTCTTCTTCTTCATTCAGTGTTCTGGCGGGTTTAGTTCTGTCGTGAAGGATGTTTAGCGCCTCCTACTGTATACTGGAGTGTGTGACATCATGACTTCCTCAATCTCTAAGCTCAGAAATGCTGTAATAATGGCGTTAGACTTCTCTAACCTGAAGAATCATGCAGAGTTTTGTTCATCTTGCTCTGATTGCATTTCATTTCGGGCTGAACTATCCCTTTAAAGATATCTTTTATTCTACAAGATAAACTTGTAACTTGAATGCTATGTAGTTTCACAGAAAATGAACTGAGTTATAGGTAATGGCTATAGCTCATAGGTGTGTCCCAGCAAACACAGAACGTTCCCCTAACGTTCCCATATGGTTCCCATTTGGTTATTTTTTTGGGAACCAAATAAGAACGTTCTAGGAACGTTCTCTGTAGGTTATTTTTAGGTTTAATTTTTATAACCTAAAGAGAACATTCTGGGAACGTTCTCTGCAGGTTATTATTTTAATATCACTTAACAGGCAGATTACCAACTGACAACGTCGTCAGTATGGTCCCCTAAGGTTATAAGATAACCAACAACGTTCAGATCTATTCGCAATAACTTTTTATTAATGATATTTTAAATTATGTTATACATTTTAATTCTATATGTTTATTTAAATGCTGCGTGACTTTGAAGTGTTTTAATGCGCATGCGCGGAATCAAACACTGGAGCGCGCACGTGCGCTCCTCAGCAGATGGAAACCAGAAACGTCATCAACAACTGACAAACAACAAAACTCCCGTCTGTCGCTGTTGGTTTCACTGCTTTCAGGTAAGTTTAGTCAACAAAATCTCACAAATAATACACACAAACGTCCCTGACACATTTCTTACGTGTAATTGACACGCTTCTGTTGAATATTTACTTTAAAGAAATGGTTTTGTGTCTTTGAAAAAGTCCGTTAGCATCTAAGCTAACCGGTTTCAGAAGAGAACGTTAGGCCTAAGTTACGTTAAGTTAAGGTCTTATTTATGAAAGTTTGGGTTTTTAAACACATATTTAGTGTAGATAACAGTTTTTTATAGTTTTGCTGGTAATTTGTCAATGGGTGATTGGAAGTAAGCTAATTTATTTAACCTAAAAGAATGCACTGTATTGTTAACTTAATCAGTGACGTCACTTACCAATATTGCTAAAATGTGATTTCAGAATAGCGAGAGAGAAAAAAAATCCTCTACAACAAGGGGTGAGTTATTGTTTAATCATGATAATAATTCCATATGCATTTATTTCACAATATATTATCTTAAGATTTTTATATATTTATCTTTTCTGCATTTCACCTCTGTTCTAGCTTGGTTCCTTTTATTAAACCAATCCCATGTAATATTGTTGGCTCTGTGACAAATAGCTTGTTATGTTCCTAGATCATCATGCTGTGATGGCCTGCTGCACCCCCTGTCCAAGACAATCTCCACGGCTATGAACCATATGACTAGTAAGCAAAACCACCTCACACATACAGTGCACTACTGTTCAAAGGTTTGGGGTCTGTAAGATTTATGCTTTTGAAATAAGTCTCACATTTTAAAATCATTAACCCCAGGGTTTTTCAGTGAGATTGTCCTTGAGAAGCCTGTAGGCTAAATAATCAGCTAAATAATAGGCGACTAATACAATATTATAATGGTCATAGTTATAATAATAATTCATTTAACTATTATGATAACATGATATCCTGATCATTAGTATATTTTATTTGATTTCTTTAGGTCTGTTTTGAATTATGTTGGCCAATGAGACTGACACCATACTGTCCAACTCAAAGGTATTTATGTATTTGTATGTTTTTTTTTATTGATCAATACTGAAATTCTTTGTACTTTTAAATGCTGAATGTGGTTCAGGGGGTCGACAACTTTAGGCAGTTATTTTTCACAGATATCTTGGGCAGCTGTGGCTCATACTCTTAGCCTTTAAAAATGTTTGAATTGATACCCCCAATGCAATATCAGGGGGTAAATATATCATTAGAGTTCTTAAAGTTATGGCTTTGCTCTTGTTACCAGATGAGATATAATCCCTATTGTTTGGCCCTGTGATTCTTCAGGACAAAACCTTGATGCCATCCATAGTCAGTAGATGAAGAAGGTGAGTTTAGCCCATCTTGTCAAAATGCCCATCTTGGCGAGTTTCCTCGTAAACAGTCTTGTGTGTTTTAAACAGAAAGAAAACAGATGCGTGTCATTTATATTAGGTCTGCGCATTCGTCTTAAAGGGACAGTAGCCTAACGTACCCGCAGCTGTTTGTGTCGCCAATGGTGATCAAACATCAAAAGAGAAAATGACTTGTAGCTTTAGCAAAGATACATTTAATTAATTTATAGTTATTTTATTTTTACAGTGAAGACTTATTTTACATTTTGATAATTCAATTTCTGTACCTGATGTTTTCAGATTTAACTGAAAAACATAATGCACTGCTTATTTCAACTGTATTTTTCTTCTATTGTATTTATCTATGCTTGTTATCTATTGTAATTTTCTATGCAGGTTCACTCCTCTACAAAATCCCCCCAATAGGGGTTATGCGGAGCGCCCAGCGGTCGAACCGGAAAGAGGTCTAAGCATTTCTGCTTTTCACTTCTGTACACATCTGCAGCGGTAGGTGATCTCGGTTTACTGTTCATTTTCGCTTATTACACTAAAATTCTTATTTCTGTTTTAATTAAAATGTCACGAATGCTAAAATATCAGAAAAGGGAACATCCGAACAGCAGTTTTTGTTGTGTGCCGATCTGCTCTATGTCGGAGAAAATGAGTAGTACAGAAGTACAAATGGGTTCTGTACTCATAAAGTGACGTCAACATCAGCAGTAGCATTCGCCATCAGGCAAGTGTTATTTAAATAAACTCCTGATGTACTTACAAACTTTCCAATGCCTGGTTTAATGAGTACAGAACCTATTTGTACTACTGTAGAAGTTTGGTGCCATTCTGGGCATTATTAGTGGGGTAATTTACCAGATACAAACCTGGAGCCGCGCATGCACTAAACCATACGGCTGATATCTCTAAATAAACTCTACATTTTTCAATATTGTGCAGCCCTAATATTGAGCGTATCTTAAAGTGAACTTGGAATGATAATTTGTGATACCAGATGAGATGTATGTATGATAGATTTTGAACTGTAATATTTTTTTCTTTTTTTTCAGGTTTTCTGGGATCCCAGCGGAAGGCATCAAGGCATCAGATGTTGGCCTGGACAGATGTTCCTGTAAACTACACCGACCTTTGCTTTTGCATGGATGGCTGATTATTACCATGTTCTGTGAGGGCATCATTATAGCAAAACTGAGCACCTGTGACAGTGGAATTTGTAGGTGTAAAGTCACAGAGATAAAAAAATTGATAGTAGTTTCAAACTTTTTTTCTCTTTCTCTCTCATAAACAACACAGCAGTTACAGGTTTTCAAATTCTTCATTGGAGGTGAGACTTATACGTTATATGTAGAGTGAATTCGCAGGTCAGAGTTCACTAGACTTGAATATTATTTTCTCTGTTTTTTATTTGACTTCAGAGTTGAAAGTGGGCTTAAAGGGTACATAGGCTTAATGGGTATCCTTACCCCTATATAAAACATTCCTTTTTTGATTTGTAGTCTGAAATAATAAATAGTGCAATATAAATAAATGCAATGTAGTGTTTTCAAATATATACATTTTTCTATACACATTGATGCTGAAATATCTGAATAAATACACGATACCAGCAGTGCTCGTGCTCTCATATCTCCTACAGCTTGTGACACACAATCCCACCTCACTCTTTTCATTTGCTCCGGATGACAGTTTGCAAAAAGATAGTTTTAATTAAAATGTTTGTGCAGTTTTATTTATTGAAATATTTTCATGTTTGAAATTTAAATGTAAATTACTGTTCCTGAATACATTTTGCTAACGCTGTTTTTGATGACTTATTTTAGGTTGATAATTAAACAATGAATCAACAAAAACATGGATTGTGTGCTGATTTATTTATTTAATACAAACTGATTGATTTACTTATGTGATAATGATAGTTTCTGTAAATTCAATTTATTGTAATATATTCATAGGATTCTTAAGTGTTTGAACAATAAACAATGTAGAATATGTTGTTTGTAGACCTATAATTTGTGTACAGGCATATCAGGATGTGTAGACGTTAGGAGAACCTTCCGGGAACGTTCCGAGAACCTTCCGGGAACGTTCCGAGAACCTTTCGGGAACGTTCCGAGAACCTTACGGGAACGTTCCGAGAACCTTACGGGAACGTTCAGAGAACCTTTCGGCAACATTTCGGGAACGTTCACCTAACCTATAGGGAACGTTCTATTAACGTAAAAAAAACTTTCCTGGCTAACCAATAGGGAACGTTCTTGGGAACATTCCGGGAACGTTCTGGGAACCAAAAACTAACGTTCCCAGAACGTTCCCAGAACGTAAAATTGTTAGCTGGGGTGTTCCTCTTCATGAAGAGTTTAGCTCCAGCAAACCAGCCTGGAAGTGTTCATTGATCCTAATGAGCTTGATTAGCTGCCTCAGGTGTGTTTAATTAGGGCTGGACACTCCTGCCATAGTGCTTTCTTTTGATAATGAAGCATTAATAGATTTTAGAAAAATAAATGAAATAAACAGAATTTAATGATAAATTCGAAACTATGAAACAATAATCGTAGTTCGAATATTTTGTGTTCAGCAACTTAAAAAAAAAAGAAAAGTGAATCATATTGTGTTTAGTATATTAACATTCTTGAATGCGACTGCATGTATGACAACTGACTTGTTCTCGAGTAACATCACGCTTTCTTTTTCAGATTTCAGAGAACCCGGGTGAGGAAGAGGCAGTAGTCTGATGTAAGACAGATATTTATAAACCTGAACCGTTGGACCACCTGTAGTTAAGACATCAGACTTCTGAAGACAATTTTATTTTTAAAGGTTGAAATGCTTTTGTCCTATTTCTCCCCCTTTCTTTAAAAAAAAAACAAAAAAAATATTAATATATTTTTGTCATTGATTGATTGAATAAAATAAATAGACTCGACTGCTGGAAAGGTGTCATTTATATTTTAAAAGGTTTTCGGCAAATTTTGAAATGGTCAGGATGTGATAAAATAAGAACGTAAAGTATGTTACTGCTTACATATTCTATTTACAACTTGTAAAAGCACTTTCAGGACATCTTTACTTTATATATATATATATATATATATATATATATATTTGTTAAAAGAGAATCTGAAAGCACTAAAGACTGGCTTTATATGCATACATATATACACACACACACACACAATACACTGTCAGAAATAGGGGTACAATAGGAGTCCATTTCTGTCCCCCAAGGTACAATCTACACTAACGTATCCCATAGGGCTTATTATTGGACCTCAAGGGTTAGGGTTAGGGTTTGAGGGTCAAAGCATTAAAAGGTACATATATGTACCGTTTCTTTTAAAGGTTAAGGTACAATATCAAGAGACAGCCTCTGCTAAGCCAATTTTTTTTTTGTTAAAGTTGTTGTTTAAAGGTTTTAATGATACCTTAATTATTTAACCCTGTAAGACCCAAATATAGAAAGAAATGAGCAAACATTTTTTGACCTCCCAGATATTGTTTTAGGAGGCCTCTGATGTGGAAATGAAAGAGTTTTCAGATTTTTTACGTTTTATTAAGTTTTTAGGAAAATGTTGTAAATTTGCAACATTGGGCATTGTTGGGAGCAGAATTTCTGTGTTTGTACTCACTTTGTCTGAACAGATATACAGAACATTTAAGCATTCATTTGCAGGGTTGATTGCTTACTTAGCCCCATAACAGTATATATCATGAGTAATAACCACACAACAATCATAGTTTTATGAATAAGCATTTATTAATAAAAAATATTGGAAAAAAATATTTACGGTATTGGGACTGATAAAATCCTTTTTCAGCCAGCGAAACCTGTCCCGGGGCACAGTGTGTTTAATTGGTTGGGGCTTGATTTCCACATCATCATTGGCTGGGCAGTCAATGGGTTGGTGGTTTTCTTTGTCCATTTCACCTGCATCTTCATTCTCTGAGTCACTTGCATCAGTGTCGTCTGAGTCCATTTCAAAATCGCTCTCTCCATTTTGGACTGAAGCAATCACATCCTGCACACTGAATAAAAGACCTTTCTGCGCTGGTGGCATTCTGAAATGGAAAAAGTAAAAAATAATGAAGTTAAATATGTGAATAATACATATGGGTCTTACATTGTAGTAGATAAACTGAAAGAATAGACAGGGTGGTAGACCATGTGGGTAGAAATCTAAGTATTCCCATTAGCATGCCCATAAGTATTATAATTTCAATGAAGTGATAATCAACATTTCACTACATTCAAACAATACTGTCTATGGCAGCCTATTATGCTCTCTACTTATCATACTAAAGGAACACATGCATCCCCCCAGAGCACTTACAGGTTCACATTCAAGACCATTTGCACCTGTCCCTGGACAATGCAACAGGCATCCCAAGAATACCAGAACATTCAGAATCTGTTTTTCTATCTCCTAATGCTACTAACTGCTGCTTGGGC
Organism: Leuciscus idus; assembly: GCA_021554675.1. Lineage (NCBI taxonomy): Eukaryota > Metazoa > Chordata > Actinopteri > Cypriniformes > Leuciscidae > Leuciscus > Leuciscus idus. The sequence continues at coordinate 1,325,620 of CM038623.1, forward strand.
TACACTGAGAAAAAATGGCTCAGGATCATTTAGAAGTAAAAAAACAAACAAAAAAACTACAAAGATACAGGGAGTTTCAAATACTGCTATAGATGCTGAAGTTTCAAATATCCCATACAATGTATTCATGTGTTTAATAATCAGGGTTCTTGCAGGTTTCAGCAAGTCAAATTTAAGACCTTTTTAAGACATTTTATGACCATAAAGTTTGAAATTTAAGACCTACCAAAAAAAAAATTCAAATCAAAGAATTCATTTTATTTCAATGAATTAAGTAATTGAAAAAACATTAATTTAATTTACAGATAAAACGATTAGTAACCTTCCACACCCAACAACGTGTGCCAAATTGTACTATGCATATTATACTGTAAAAAACACATAATTAGTTGATTTTAGTTGATCATAGTTGATCATAACTAGAGATGAAATGGCATGAACATTTCATTTCAATGATTATAGTGACAAAAATGACCACGGTGATCACAGAATCCTGTTCAAAAAGTACTAATACTACACAATGTCGAAAACCAGCAAATAACAAATAAAATTAGCATCAATATGCACTTTTTGTTTACATAAACATTAAAATAATACCATTAAAAATGATAGCCAGATTTTAAAAGTGTCTTGCAACATGTTACTAACATGTACAAGTTCAAATAAAGTTTAGACAAAAAAGTTGTTTTTATAAAAAGATAAACCTCACATATTTCAGACTTTAAATAATTTTTTATAAAAAGATAAATTACTGACATTTACAATGCACTTTAGCTTATCTTTTATTATTAATAGTAAAATTCGGTCGGATTTTCCCGTGGCGTCTGTCGTTGCAATGCAACCATGCACTGCGCTCTCCACAATGACAAAGAAGTTTTAGTGGCTAATGGATTTCCACCGGCGAGAAACGCTTGCTGTAGCTCTGCTTCAAGATTCATTTACGGAGAAGAGAAAAACACCCGTAGTGTTTGGGTCAGGGCCGGAGTGGGGCCACTTTTCAGCCCGGGAGTTTCAGGCCCAAGACCGGCCCTCTTTTTCCATGGTGGAATTCCAAATTAGCAGTTTTTCCAAATTGGATAAATGAAGCAACAGTTCAGCTCTTACTATTGTGTAATTTTTATAAATAACATGGTTCAACAAATAATGTAAAGGTTAGATAATAATTCACTTAAGCTGAGAAAGTTAACAAAAAATGTTCCACTATTCCACAAGGATAGGTTGATAAATTAACAAAAGCAGAAAGAAAGAAAGAAAGAAAGAAAGAAAGAAAGAAAGAAAGAAAGAAAGAAAGAAAGAAAGCATTTGAAATGTATCCCACTCTTCCACAAAGAGGCATATTGAACTAATGTTTACAGATTTATTTGTATTCAAAAATATTCAAAAACAATGCATTTTTTATAAAAAAACGTGATACCTAATGACATTTGAGGTTATTAAAACAGTAAGTTTTAAGTAACCGCCCATCGACTGCCAAAAATAAAAGTGTTCGAGCGAGCAAATGCAGGAGATCAAGCGCGAGAGCGTGGGGAATGATCATGCGCGCGTGAGGGCTTGTATTGCGTGCAGAGGAGATGTCATGTGCGCGCGCAGGGTTTGAATGAGCTCGCGATTTCCCGTGTAGATCTGTTATCCTCTCGCGAATGTAATTTACTGCGCGCGCCAGCATCAGTTGTGCGCTCCGTTAATTTTGTCATTGATTTTTCCGCCATAGGGCCGGCCCAGCTATCGGTAGGCGCCGGCGGTGCCGCGGTAGCCTACCTGAGAAAACGTTTTGGAAAAGACGGGCTATGGACCCAACTGTATGGGAGGGGAGGGGAGAACTCCCTCTCATGGTACAACCCATGCAGAGGCTGCGTGCTGCGGTGTCAGGATGCGGAATGATGTGTGTAGCCTAATGTAACTAACATGACAAAAAAAAAAAAAAAAAAATCCAATTCCTCGACCGGCCCAAAAGTGAAGCGGCCCACCGGGAATTCTCCCGATTCTCCCGATTACCCACCCCGGGCCTGGTTTGGGTGCACCCGCATCCTTCCAGTTGAGTGAGCTTTCAATGTTGTTACGGAAAGGGGCGAAGCTGATTGGTTGGTTCTTGTCACATGACCTGCGGTGCGTTTGCGGCATTCTGAAGAGTTGAGATTTTTTTTATCTCGCTCCGCCTGGAAAAAAACGAGTGCGTCGCTTCAATTATGAGCGCGCGCCTACATTTGAACGAACTTGAGCGCGCAAAAGATGTGATATGTGAACGGCCTGTTGGCGAGACCTTTTTTAGACCTGACTAAATGAAATTTAAGACCACGGATCAAAATCTGGCTGTTTTTAAGACATTTTAAGGCCTTAAATTTAAAGTTCAGAATTTTAGACTTTTTAAGACTTTTTAAGACCCCGCGGGAACCCTGAATAATGGTCTAAGCTAAACTAAGTAAAAAATTAACAGAAAAACACATTTAGAGCTTAGTTACAATGAATCATGTAACACTACATTTCTACTACATTTTTTTTTTTTCAATTTGTGATCATTTGAAAAGTGCAGTGTCCTTATGTAATGTGTAAGGTGCACAGGCTAGTTTGACTACCACTCTGACCCAACGTTGTAGAATTACAACATAGACATAACAAGCTCTAAATCAAATTTGATGAAAGTTTTCCAAAATAACTAAATATGTACATGTTCTAGACATTGTAATACACACCCAAAAAAATATTTAAACAATTTTACTTACTTTAATCCTGACAAATCCAGTCATGCAAAAAAAGGAGATGAGCTCAGCGGGAAGTTTGCAGGTAGAGTGAGTTCATAGCCAGATGACCGGACCTTTAAACACTTCTTCTATCCAATAGCATTGTGAGGACAAACAATAGGACCCATTAACTATGTAAATGTGGTTTTGAGAGAAAAAAAACATTTGCAGGCATTTTTTTTTTTTTAATTGTTAAAAGTGATGTTGTAAATTTGCAACCGTGGGTCTTATAGGGTAGATTTGAACTTATCACTATATTTGAGTAGTTGTAGCGGGTATTAACTCACTATCGGACCAGAAAAATGAAATCAGAAGACTGCACAGTACGTAAAAGGAGGTAGTGGTGGTACTGAGTAACAGGCAGAGACAAAAGGTAAGTTGAACCAATAACACTTTACTTTTAGTTCAGTGATTTTCTTTAGTGTTATTTTTTTTCAATCACATAAACAAGGTACAATATAAAAAACAAACAAAAATAAGACAAATAACTATACCCTGGGTGCACCCTCTGAATACATTTTCATATCAGTAATCCCAATCCCAATCAATGTATTCAATGGAACACAAATTGGAGAAAACAATCAGCAGTGGTTTTACATTTAACCCACTGAATTCAGTACTTCAAGTTCAAATGAAATATCAACTGGAATTTTGATCAGTCTTAAACTCTCAATTGGGCTCTTGAGATGTTTCAGTCCCAACAAAAAAATATATATATATCAGTCTCTGTAAATGGGTTCTTTTACTTATCTCAGGAAGAAATAATAGAACTGAAAACGGTCCTTTCCTCTAAGTTCGTGATCCTTTCAGAATCGAAGTGGGAGGCTCGCCATCAATTAAGGAAATCCATCTTGAACAAAAAACATTCACACAGAAAAAAACCTGGCCTGATCACAGGCCAGAATATGCATTCAATATTGTATCTCAATAATGAGTTACATTTAAATATAACACAGAAAACAAATACAATACATGAATACCATCATCATAGTAAATGACATTATATTCAATTACCTGTTCATTCACGTCTTTCTTTTTTTTTTTCACAGGCACGCGCACTCAAAATGGCGTCAGTGGTGAACACTTAATACACCATGCGGTCTGACACAACCACACTGCAAATAAACAATCCAACCCATATAACATCACAATATAACCCAATTTTGTCTCATATGCATAAAACAAATAAACCATTATCACATCCAATGTGTTGTCATTCGTTTTTTGTTTTTGTTTTAGGCTAATTATAACATTTGGTAAACTCACCGAGTCAAAATGTAACCTCTGAAATGCCCGATCTGCACAATCACACTGGATCCTCAAATATCTCGTGGTTGTTGTTGTTTTTTTTAAAAACTTTGAACAGTTTAATTTGAATATGTTTCTATTTTTTTCCACTCTCGCGTCAGATCACATTTCTCCGTCACTCTGCATCTGCTTTCTAACATGATCTGCGCGACGCGATCAGTAAGCAAGGAGGCGGGGCTAACAACCCAGCGCTCTGATTTGTTGTTACTCACTTCTGAACTCCAATGAAATATACATATATTTATATAGATGTATTTTATGTAGTGTTTCACATATGTGAATAATCATATTATATTCAAGCAGCATACAAATAAATAATATTTGTAAATCTTATTTAACCAGGGTTACAAGTAGCCTTGACATAAAGGAAATCAAAGTTTTGTAAGTCAATTTGCTGATATTAAATCATTATAACACAGAAAAAACTCCAGTGTTAAATGAACTCTCCTGGGAGTTTATATGGCTCCAGACTCAAGAGTGTTAAAGTGTTAAAATATGAGTGTTAAATTAATACTCAAGAGTGTTAAAGTTAATGAGATAATTAAGTGATTGATTGAGTGATGATTGACTATTATTGAAGACACCTGATGTTAACAAGCAGAATCACTGAAGGAGAAAATCGCTTTTTTTAAGTCACCGTTATGGTGATCAGTGTCTGCTTTAGTTGGGCTCTTGACCCTTAAACTGTTAACTTTAGATTTTGATTGGCTGTTGTATCTGAGTTATAACTCTCAGATGAACAAAGAGAAAAGTCGATCAGGTGGTGTTGGTTATGTTTTGACATAATCATAATTTGACCTGAATCACTGATCTCATGTTGAGTCTAATCTCTGACTTAAATGTATATTGTTGATTACAGCATCACTGTGATTCTACAGCATTAGATCCAGAATTTTCTAAAAAAATCTAAAAATAAAGGATTTTTTAAAGTTGTTCTAATAAAACAAATCTTTCTTTTAGGCACACACAGACATCAAGATTCAGTGTATGAATCTCAACAATGGTGACAAACAGAATATTCAATTAGGAAAAGGAAATTACTAAGACAATTCAGATCACAATTTATTCATACCGCAATGCATGATGGGAGCCATGAATGAGTTGTGATTGGTGGCACCCAGAATGCACTGCAACATGCTTTATTATTGTCACCATTGTTGAGAATCACAGGCTGATTATTGATGTCAGTGTGTCCAAATAAAATCATTTTCAAAGTCTTTTGATCAGAACAACTTTTAAGAAATATTTTGGATTATATTGAAAATGCCGAAAATCATTTGCTGTAGATTCACAGGACTACTTTAATCAACAAGGTAGACATAACTCACTAAATGAGATTTGTGTTTCAGGTCAAATTATGATTATGTCAAAATGTAATCAACACCACCTGATCAACTTTTCTCTTTGCTCATCTGAGAGTTATAACTCAGATACAACAGCAATGATTTAAGGGTCAAGAGCTCAACTAAAGCAGACACTGATCACCATAACGGTGTCTTAGAAAATGATTTTCTCCTTCAGTGATTCTGCTTGTTAACATCAGGTGTCTTCAATATTGGTCAATAATCACTCAATCAATCACTTATTATCTCATTAACTTTAACACTCTTGAGTGTCAATTTAACACTCATATTTTAACACTTTTGAGTCTGGAGCCATAAACTCCCAGGAGAGTTCATTTAACACTGGAGTTTTTGCTGTGAATACAATTATCCAGCTGATGAAATTATGATATTATATTGATTATGTAAATGAAAAACACCACGCATAAACACACAAATGGCTGATTCTCACTGTTATAGTGTATTTCATCAGAAACGTTTTTGCATTGCATAGCCTGAGTACATTATCCCTAATTTACTGGAGAGCGGGAACGGAGACTGCCAGCTCACTACTTTTGATTGGTGGAAAGATGTGTCAAATACCGTTTCTTTTAAAGGTTAAGGTACAATATTGTACCCTTGAGGGTACAGCCCCAGTGACAAGCCAGTGTACCCCTAAAGGTACAATTATGTACTTTATTTTCTGAGAGTGTACAAATAAAAGCAAAAGCAAAGTGATGGTATAACAATTATTGCAAGCACGTTTTCAAATAAAATAAAGTTGTGTTAAAGTCTTTAAGTGCCACTTCGTCCCACTATCACGTGTGCAGGGGTGGCATTTTGCACATGAATGGGTCACAGAACTACACAATGGCCCTCATTTATCAAAAGTGCGTACACCAAATTTCCAGCGTACACCTGGCGTACACCCAAAACCACGGTGACTTTGAGATTTATCAATATGGACGTTGGCGTATGGCACGCTCTAACCCTACGGCAGCTCAGGAGGTGGTGTACATGTACGTACGCTCTAACCCTACGCCAGCTCAGGAGGTGGTGTACATGTACGTACGCTCTAACCCTACGCCAGCTCAGGAGGTGGTGTACATGTACGCACGCTCTAACCCTACGCCAGCTCAGGAGGTGGTGTACATGTACGCACGCTCTAACCCTACGCCAGCTCAGGAGGTGGTGTACATGTACGTACGCTCTAACCCTACGGCAGCTCAGGAGGTGGTGTACATGTACGCACGCTCAAACCCTACGCCAGCTCAGGAGGTGGTGTACATGTACGCACGCTCTAACCCTACGCCAGCTCAGGAGGTGGTGTACATGTACGTACGCTCTAACCCTACGGCAGCTCAGGAGGTGGTGTACATGTACGCACGCTCAAACCCTACGCCAGCTCAGGAGGTGGTGTACATGTACGCACGCTCTAACCCTACGCCAGCTCAGGAGGTGGTGTACATGTACGCACGCTCTAACCCTACGGCAGCTCAGGAGGTGGTGTACATGTACGCACGCTCTAACCCTACGGCAGCTCAGGAGGTGGTGTACATGTACGCACGCTCTAACCCTACGGCAGCTCAGGAGGTGGTGTACATGTACGCACGCTCTAACCCTACGCCAGCTCAGGAGGTGGTGTACATGTACGCACGCTCAAACCCTACGCCAGCTCAGGAGGTGGTGTACATGTACGCACGCTCTAACCCTACGCCAGCTCAGGAGGTGGTGTACATGTACGCACGCTCTAACCCTACGGCAGCTCAGGAGGTGGTGTACATGTACGTACGCTCTAACCCTACGGCAGCTCAGGAGGTGGTGTACATGTACGCACGCTCTAACCCTACGCCAGCTCAGGAGGTGGTGTACATGTACGCACGCTCTAACCCTACGCCAGCTCAGGAGGTGGTGTACATGTACGTACGCTCTAACCCTACGGCAGCTCAGGAGGTGGTGTACATGTACGCACGCTCAAACCCTACGCCAGCTCAGGAGGTGGTGTACATGTACGCACGCTCTAACCCTACGCCAGCTCAGGAGGTGGTGTACATGTACGCACGCTCTAACCCTACGGCAGCTCAGGAGGTGGTGTACATGTACGCACGCTCTAACCCTACGGCAGCTCAGGAGGTGGTGTACATGTACGTACGCTCTAACCCTACGCCAGCTCAGGAGGTGGTGTACATGTACGCACGCTCTAACCCTACGGCAGCTCAGGAGGTGGTGTACATGTACGTACGCTCTAACCCTACGCCAGCTCAGGAGGTGGTGTACATGTACGCACGCTCTAACCCTACGGCAGCTCAGGAGGTGGTGTACATGTACGCACGCTCTAACCCTACGCCAGCTCAGGAGGTGGTGTACATGTACGCACGCTCTAACCCTACGCCAGCTCAGGAGGTGGTGTACATGTACGTACGCTCTAACCCTACGGCAGCTCAGGAGGTGGTGTACATGTACGCACGCTCTAACCCTACGGCAGCTCAGGAGGTGGTGTACATGTACGCACGCTCTAACCCTACGGCAGCTCAGGAGGTGGTGTACATGTACGTACGCTCTAACCCTACGCCAGCTCAGGAGGTGGTGTACATGTACGCACGCTCTAACCCTACGGCAGCTCAGGAGGTGGTGTACATGTACGCACGCTCTAATCCTACGCCAGCTCAGGAGGTGGTGTACATGTACGCACGCTCTAACCCTACGGCAGCTCAGGAGGTGGTGTACATGTACGCACGCTCTAACCCTACGCCAGCTCAGGAGGTGGTGTACATGTACGCACGTTTTGAGTTAGTGCGGAAATGCGCAGAAAAACAATTCCTAACACCACAAAACACACTGACAAACTAAAAGATATGTTATATTATGACCCACTGTCAGAGGTGGGTAGTAACGAAGTACTTACTTCGTTACATTTACTTGAGTACTTTTTTTGAAAAATTGTACTTTTAAGAGTAGATTTGAATGTGGGTACTTTTTACTTTAACTCGAGTACATTTCTAATGAAAAAACTGTACTTTTACTTCGTTACATTGGGCGACGTTCCTCTCGTTACTTTATTTTAATGCAATATGTGTTGTTAAATGCGTAGTTTATTCCAAGCGCGCTGTATCTTTTTTTCTGGACTTGAGCGATGCTCAATTCACAAATGAATCAGTCTTTTCAGTCGATTCTGTTCAAAGACTTCATCAAACAAGTTCAGATCTGTCTAAGTCGGTTCGCGAATCAGTTTGAATGATTCAGTTCCTGATTCTGTTCAGTTCCCTGCACGCACTGAATCATCTGAAGCGATTTCAATTCACACTGGACTCGGAGTCGTAACAGGAAGATTTAAGCACATCAAGAGCGTTAGATGAAGTGGCAGTGGACCTACAGTACAGTCAAGTGAGAGCAAATCTTCAAATGCATCATATTTTTGCCAGCGATGAAGATCTTTATTAGTTGAACATCTTCGTAAGCTGTCTGTGAATGAATGATTCCACAGGAGTCAGGACGATATATTCGATTTCATTTCACTCAGGTAATACCAGTGGCGGCTGGTGAAAAATATCTTTGGTGGGGCTGTGTCATATTCAAACCATGGGAATAGGCTATTAGGCCTACTTTCTGCCCTTGGTATATTGTGCTTTGATGTTTATTTTGTTCTATTCCTTAACCCAGTCCCAGTGGTTCTCAAACTTTTTAGAGTTGTACCCCAAGAGGCTTAATATCCTTCTGCGTACCCACACTCTTCAGTCACACCTTTTTCAGTAAGGGACAATATTTGCCCCCTTAAATCGATTTTTTCAACTGCATTTTTGCCTTTACAAATACCTTTATAACATAAATAATGCTTAAAAAAAAAAAAAAAGTTAAATAGATAAATATGCAATGATGGTAAAAACGAAATGATGCTTTTAAATATTAAATTAAAAACGCCAGTAGGTGGTGAGTCATTGAATCATTCAGAAATGAAGCAAGTGGCTGTATTTGTGAATTAATCATTGAATCATTGACTCTAAAGATTCGTTCAAAGCCGCAGATTCGTTCACAAACACTGCTGTGTGCTGCAGTTCTGCTGTGGCTTTCGTTACTTGGAGCTATTATTTTATTGTAAAAATACTGACAACTGTGTTGAAAATGAACATCACTTAATATTCATATTTCGTTTGTTGAACTTGTTGTATAAAATCAATGTGACATTTGCAATCGTGTGGATCTTCATGTGATCAACATTAAACACAGGAACTCGCACAGGGTATGTCTTTGTATCGAAGAGAGTTTGATTCTTTATATCGATCTCCATGCACAGCCTGTGTCTTTTGTTCTTCATGCTAGTAAGTGCTAAATCCCTACTTTTACAAACATTGTCGAGAACGGCAGTATAGCGCGATTTGCTGAGGCAGCAATCTGCTCAAGACCTGTCATATAGCCTATACACGCTGCTTAAACGCAGACAGTTTTGACCGCAAAAGATGAGGTAATTTGATCGGATTTCATGTATTTACAGCATTTAACCTGAGAGTTTAAATCGCTGTTTAAATCGTATTTTAAGATGAGGTAAGTTAGTATTAAAGGAACGGCAAAATTCAGCATTTTGTTCCCGCACCCCCTTCTGTCACCTCACGGTTTGAGAACCACCACAAACCCAGTTTGAGAACCACTGCCTTTACATATCTTTTTAAACCGAATAATAATAATAATAATAGTATTACAAATATTTATTAGTATTAACCACCCAAACACAATTTAACACAAACTGCATATACCAGTGCTCTGTCAAAACGTCAGTAATTATTTAATGCCATATTACAAGACTGAAGCATTCTTACACAAAAACAAACAAACTGCACAAACTTTCCATTTGCATCTGAAATTTAACTCAAACAGTTTAGTTACTTTCTCAGACAGGTCCCTCACTCCGGTAACTGTCCATGCTGGATCTGTCGCTGTTGTTTTAAAAAGTAATCACGGAAAGCAAAACAAGGCATTAGCATGACCGCATCCAGCTAGCCAGGCAGATAGACGCTGTCTGATAGAGATGTGAGCGCCTCGGCTCGGGCACGCGCAGCTTGGGGCGCTAAACAGAAGCGCCCATAGCTGACTAGATTTGAGCTCGCTGATTGGCTACAGTTTATGTCAAACATGTATATCTTAAATCAGCAATTGGCTAAGCTGCTTCACAGACCCGCCTTCCTGGGGCGCTTTCTCCCAGCGCCCCAGAGCTGATGAGACGTGGGGGATGTGTAGAAAAAGCAGATATTTTGAATTTCTATCATATTTTTCACATATACTGGATGTATTTAATATCTCAAACACACAAATACTGACAATTTGTATGTATGATTTATGTATGTATTTACTTATTTAATGAGTGTGGCTCATAAACTGTGGTCTGACTCATGGGGGGGGGGGCGGCGCCCTAGCGCCCTCTATTGGCCAGCCGCCCCTGGGTAATACATTTTACAACCAAACAGATTATTACGCCACGATACTAGAAAGTATCACATTACCCGTTTTTTGGACATATACATTAATTTACATTAAATAAAGCTACCATTGTTCACAGTTTATGAACACCCGCCATCCCGCGGTAGTGTGTGTGTATTACGCGGTGGCGTGCGAACTCGACTTGAAAACGAATGCCTTTGCCTGCCGTAGATAGTTAACCAGTTAAAACATGCTTGCAGAAATATACATTTGATTATATTTTGGAGAACAGTCAGAAGAAGATTCGTCGATGTACTTTTTTTTGTTTTTTTTTTTGTTTGTGTGTTCAGGTTCAGTAGCAGTCATGAGTACGAGCACATGTGAAGAGTTCTTAACTCTTCTCTGTCAATACATGCCTTTGAATGCAACACTCTGCAGATTCACTTTATTTCGACATTGTCTAATAATCCAAATGTAGTTGTATAAGTTACTATTATACAAACCAGAGGACAGGCAATGATTTTCGAGCTATACAGATGGCAGAAATATTGCTTACGTCTCTCTTCTGTTTTTGTTGCAAAGATAGCTGATAATAATAGTAATTTAAATAAACAAAATCTAAATAATATCATTTTATATATATATGACGACTTCAGAGGCAAAAGCCTCTAAGTACCATCTGAAATTTTCTTCTAAAAGAGCATTTTTATCAAGCTTGTATGTTTATGTTCACACTTAAATGGCAATGAAAAGTAGCCTTCCTATTAATTGTCATTAAAGTGAAATTACTGAATTTAAATAAACGAGCTTGATAAAAATGATTGTTTTAGAAGAAAATTTCAGATGGCACTCATAGGCTTTTGCATCAAGTCTTCATATATATATATATATATATATATATATATATATATATATATATATATATATATAGGCATATGATCCGAAGTAACTAATTACTCGCTACTTGAATAGTTTTTTCATTGGATACTTTTTTACTCTTACTCAAGTAACTATTAAGATTATTACTTTTACTTTTACTTTGAGTAAATATTTCTATAAGTACTTGTACTTTTACTTGAGTACAGTTTTTGGATACTCTACCCACCTCTGCCCACTGTAAAAAAACAACAACAATATAGTAATTATAAACTTCAGTGTTTATTTTTGTGCAACATGGACTTCAGTGTTTAATTTGTGTGACTTTACCAAAGCATTTGATTTGTAGGCATATGTATTCCTTCAGTTGCGAACCTGTGCGCTTTACCTGACGTTTCAAGCCTTGTTTATACTTTGGCCTGGCTCCGCAGCGCGAGTCTCCGCAGACTGCGCGCGCACCTCCCCAAACGGACGAGTTATACTCTATACTCGACGCGCTCGCCGTCGTACTATTCTTTGAAGCGATGGTTAGGCCAGGGTTAGGCCCGGCAGGTGCGCACGGACTGGGTTCTGTAATGAAAGGCTTTCAATGACCAAAAAATTATTCAGACTGACAAAATAATAAAAATGACATTCTTCTTCTTTTAAATAATAATAATACAAATAATAATAATAACGACATTCTTCTTCTAAATAACAATAAGCTTCATTAATAATAAAAAACATAATAATAATAATAATAATAATACGAATATTACAAATTGTCATGCAATTATTCATGTGAATGAATGGTAGGCTACTCCACATCACATCATCATCACTATTGTACACCCCAATACATGTGACGTGATACGAAATTAAATGCTAATTGTTTCAAAACACGTGCTGTAAAATAATGCATTGTGATAGGTCATTTGCTCATCCAATTTTTCTTCTTTGCCGTCTTCCGTGTGTCCATGGCGTAAAATGAGGGCGTGGGGGAAGCGGAGACTTGAATATATAGTGGCGTGTTATTCTAATGACGATAGTTTTCAGCCGCGGCATTTATCAAAGGCAGGTATTGCGTACACCTGGATTTCAAAGGTACGCACAGCTTCATAAATCAGGCGGTGAGAGGAGTGTAAGCATAATCTTACACCAACATATACGCCCGTTTCTACGCAAGAATGATAAATGAGGGCCAATGAGTTTTAAATTCATGATTTAATATTAATGATATTTTAAATGATGTTATATGTTTTAATTCTAGATGTTTATTTAAATGCTGCATGACTTTGAAGTGTTTTAAGGCGCGTGAACATTTGAGACGCACTCAATCACTGGAGCGAGCGCGAGCGCAGACGGAGACGAGGAAACGTCATCAACTGATAAACAGCAAAACTCGCGTCTCTCGCTGTTGTTTTCACTGCTTTCAGGAGAGTTTAGTCAACAAAATCACACACATAATACATACAAACGTTCCTGACACCTTTCTTACGTGTAATTGTTTTGTGTCTTCCGTTAAAAGTCCGTTAGCATCTCAACCGTGTTCATAAGAGCTAAGTTAAGGCTAACTCTATAGACTGGAGCTCTTGTTTATGAAAGTTTGGGTTTTGGAAAGTTTAACCACATCTTTTGATAATTTTGTTTTGCTGGTAACTTGTCAATGGGTGATTGGAAGTAAGCTAATTTATTTAACCTAAAAGAATGCACTTTACTGTAAATCAGTGACGTCACTTACAAATATTGATAAAAAAATGTCAGGAGTGACAGAAAAAACCCTCTACAACAAAGGGTGAATTATTGTTTAATCATGACAATAATTTCATATGCATTTATTTCACAATATTATTATCTTATGATTTTTAAAATATATATATTTATTCTTTCTCTTTTCTGCATTTCACCTCTGCTCTAGCTTGGGTCCTTTTAACCCTCTGGGGTCTGAGGTGTTTTTGGGGCCCTTGGGATGTTTTGACATGCCCTGACATTTGTGCTTTTTTCAGTTATTTATAAACATGTTAATGGCAAAGGTGTAAATTCACTCTATATAGCACAAACAGGGCTACCATAATATGTGAGGAACATGTAGATGTTTGTATTTTTAAGAGAATAATGTTTATGCATGGTTATTGAAAAAAATTAAAATGAAAGTTGCTGAAATAAGACCACAAAACTCATACTAAATATGCGTCAATAAGACTTTTGACTAATGGATGTTGTCGCTTCGAGTTCTGGCTTCAAAATTATGTGAACATAGTATTGCTTTAGCGTTCACAATAAAACAAAACATTGATTTAAATTGTGTAAAACAGGTTTTGCTTGGAAAGCCAATATGCGAGGGGGGCGTAAAGGGGGAGTGGTTTACACCTGAGAATACAATGTCCCACCCATTATGCGTAATGACTCTGCATAATGAGCCATTCATTCAGGTGTGACACTGACTGAGCCAAGAATGAATGCAAGGACAAAAGATATATTTAGAAGAAGACTTATATTGACCATTTAAGATTTTGCTTACATCTATCTTGTAAATATGTTTTGCTATTTTATTAAAAAGGTTACAATTACAACAATAATTACAATTTCAACAATATTTCAAGTGTACTCTTTCTTTGTAAAAAAAAATGATTATAGCCCTACATTTTATCTATGTATTCATTAGTTTGAATATAGCCAACATTGGAACAGCTAACATCTTAGTTGATGACTTTATTTTTGACAAAAATAGTATTATATATATATATATATATATATATATATACTACTGGTCAAAAGTTTTAGATCGGTAAGATTTTTTATGTTTTTAAAAGAAGTCTCTTCTGCTCACCAAGGCTGCATTTATTTGATAAAAAACAATAAAACAAAACAGTATTATTGTGAAATATTATGACAATTTAAAATGACTGTTTTCTATTTTAATATATTTTAAAGTGTAATTTATTCCTGTGATCAAAGCTGAATTTTCAGCATCATTACTCCAGTCTTCAGTGTCACATGATCCTTCAGAAATCATTCTGATATGATGATTTGATGATAAAAAAAAAATCTTTGATGAATAGAAAGTTCAAAAGAACAGCATTTATTTAAAATAGAATATTTTCTAACATTATAAATGTCTTTACTGTAACTTTTGATCAGTTTAACTCATCCTTGATGAATAAAAGTATTGATTTATTTCATTTATTTCCCCCAAAAATAAAATAAAAATTCTTACTGACTCCAAACTTTTGAATGGTAGTGTTTAATGTTACAAAAGCTTCCTGCTCAGCTCAGCTACCGTTCGGACGCTCTTGCTTACTGCTCCGCGCTTTGCTCTATCGCTTTTTATATTTTATCTTCTATATTTTTATATTTTAGCTCCTTTTATCACCTAATTTTAACTTCAGCAAATCAGCACAGTGCTCAAACGACAAAGTTTGGATTACCACAAAAACGCAGAATTCTTCTACCCGACCAGCTTACATTCCGGGGAAAGGAAAACACAACTGCCTACAAGGATAAGAGAGAAAATGCCTCTTCTGGAATCTACTTGCTGCACTAACTGCCACAGACTTTTACAAAGGATTGCAGTTCTTGAAACAAAGTTATTTACGGGACCACCAAACCAGACGGAACACACAACAGAGGTTCGTCATGGACACCCTCAGCATATAGCCGGTGAGTCCCATGAAACTAGTGCTCCTCGACAGGTAGAGAAACAAGCCGATCGACTTACTAATCGATGGCACAAACAGGGAGCGAGACCCAAAGGCACTCGAGACATCAGATTGTCACGAGCCTCACATATTGCCGCAGTAGCATCCTCTACCCCAGATACAGCTCTGTCAAGGACTGCAAACACTGGTCTCCAACCAACACCTATACATCTTGAGAACAGATTTGAAGTACTAATGAATGTAAATGAGGAATCCCCAAACATGATGAATATGATCGAACACAGACTGTATCAGCCAGTAGCTAACACTGATACTAACTGGCGCTCAAGGTCGAGCAGACAGCGGCACTCAGCTCAGAGCGCAGCTGAGCCCAGGACTCTGATAGTGGGGGACTCCATAATCAGAAACATTAGCAGCAGGGATACAACTACATGCTGCCTTCCACAAGCTACAACTTCTGATTTAACAGGGAACTTCAAAACATTCTGATGAAACATAAGACTGCAAATCGACTCATAATTCATGTGGGGAAGAATGATATTCATAAAGAGCAGTCAGAACTCCTTAAGAAGGATTTCAATGAACTTTTTGAAACACTTAAAAGACTGAAAGTTCAAACATTCATCAGTGGACCACTCCCAGCAAGAGGAACAAACAGGTTTTCACGGCTGCTTGGGATTAATACATGGCTGCAAAAAACCTGCAATATAAAAGGAGTAAACTTCATTGACAACTTCAATCTTTTCTGGAGTCAGAGACAACTATTTCATCGGGATGGCCATCACCCAAACAAACTTGGTTCAAGAGTGTTAAAGGACAATATCGACTTCTCCCTCAATCATCCTTCTGCAGTGTGTGTCAATCTGAACGACACACACACACCTGGAAACAGTATGAATGAACACGGGACTTCACTTCAGCAGCAAAATGGACATGCGGTTGACATATCACACAAGGACAATGATAACACCACTGAGCCACAACAACCTCTGCTCACGGACACAATCTCAGCTGAGCCCTGCCCACAGAGCTCACCACAGACAGACATATTAGAACTGCTCCAAGATTCAGCACCCAAGGACGACTTCCTGGAAAACAGCCAGGGAAGCCAGGACAGCATATCCCAGCCTCCGATAACACCAGAGCAACAGCCCCTTTCACCAGACACTTTCTCCCTCTCGCCAGCAACTCCACTCCTGTGCTTCTCACAGAAAATGGAAGAACTGGTGCATGCTGGAACCAGACTATCCCACTCTTTTGCTGCAAGCCCCCAGATACCAACCAAAAAACGTCCGGCACCTCAAACACCGAAGCCTGCGCGCCGAGCTCGCCCGCCCCCTCCTTCTGTGAGAGCTCTTCGGCCTCTTCGGCCAAAACGCCAGGGCCCACACCCTCCTCCATCTGCTCGAGGTGAACCAAAAACAACTGATACCAGCTCTCAGTGATATGTGTCGGGTTCCTGCTATGATAACAGTAACTTTCTCAAATGTTTACAGAACAAGCGGGAACCCAGTGTGCCTGTATCTTTCTCTATTGCTGTTCTATTACAAGATAGAAAGTCTAAGGCCTTCAATAGCCGTACAGCAAACTCAACTAATCTGGTGCCTATTACATGTCAAACTAAGATTGCTGTGGGGACAAAAAGTAAGACTGTTAAGTTAGCACTTTTAAACATTCGCTCACTCAAAAATAAATCACTTCTAGTCAACGACTTAATAACCACAAACAACCTGGACTTTATGTTTCTAAATGAAACCTGGCTAGAAGACAGCTGCAGTGCAACAATCCTCAATGAAACAGCCCCTCCTAACTTTACTTTTATGAGTGTCTGCAGAGCTGTTAAGAGAGGTGGGGGTCTAGCTGCTCTTTTTAAAGATATCTATCAATGTAAGCAAATATCATTTGGGAATTACCCATCTTTCGAATATCTGGGTATTGTGTTAAAAGGTGCTCCTCGCATTTTACTTATCATTATTTACAGGCCTCCAAAATATTCTCCAGCCTTTGCTGAGGAATTTACAGAACTGTTATCAACAATTACCTCAGAGTTTGACTGTTTTGCCATTGCTGGAGATTTTAACATTCACATAGATAATGCAGAAAACAATATGGCAAAAGAAATCAAAACTGTTTTAAAAACTTTTGATCTGACTCAGCATGTACATGGACCCACACACAATCATGGACACACTCTAGATTTACTTATCAGTAAGGGTCTAAACATTTCATCGATTGTTATTAAGGATGTAGCACTGTCTGATCATTTCTGTATTTTCTTTGATATATTGATCTCTCCTGCCACTGAAGTTTGACATAGGCCTACACTAATGTTATTCCATAACGTTATTTATTCCACATTAACACTTGAGAAAAGATAACTTAACCTACCTCACTCCTCAGCGGGATCTATTGCTCCTCATATCAGCACTGTTCTCAGGAAACTTTTCTCCAGGATTATTAGGTAGGCTACATTATGCCTCACTCGTGGCGCACTGTGTTTACAGCTGATGTGGGCGTTTCACAGGTCTGAAATGGTTCTCAGAATTTGCGTTTGAATAGCGCGCGCTCTCCGGGGCGTGGTCACATTACATTTGAATGAGCGCTAATGAGCTCGACTGGAATCGCTCTCTTTTAATACAGATTTCACAAGCTGAGAATATTTGTTTTTTATATAAATTACTCCATTTAAAAGAAGAGAATTCAAGCTTCATGCCTGTGTGTCTGTATGCCTGTTTGACTGAGTATTCGCTGAGTTATTGTTCATTTTCGGACGCGTTTCAGAATGGACTACACTGACAGAGAGAAGGCAGAACTCGCATCATGTTTATTTTTCTTTATTTGGCAAAAAGCACAACACTTTGTTTTTATTGTGAGTATACACAAAAATAATACACATTTAACAGAATCGATTGATGTATGAAACTTGTTTGTAATATCAAAGTCAACAGAGCAAAATGAATCTCTTTTGAACTGATAAAAAAAAAAAAGCGAGCTGGTATCGCCGGCGATACAGCCGACCCCAGGGGGTTAATAAACCCTATGCTCTATTGTAAATCCTATGTAATATTGTTGGCTCTGTGACAGCCATCGGCACTGATCCTCAACAATCCCGTCTCCATACCAGCGTGATGACTCCGACTTCCAAACAGATGAACTGGATAATATTCTGAATGTTCTGATCCAATCGGACTTCTGACCTGTAATGCTCCTGACTCATAATCATACACTGTTCGGTCGTTGGCCAGAGGAGAACTGCCCCCCCCCGACTGAGCCTGGGTTCTACCAAGGTTTTCTTCTCCATTCTGTCACTGATTAGGGATGGGCACAGTACTCAATCACTCCAGTACTCGAACGTGACAGCGACGATCCATCATAAAAACGATGATCTGAGTTTAAAAAAAGACATTTTTTTTCTGATTGGTTATAGCAGCATTTTGGGCGGCACCTTGAGCTCTGATTGGTTAGCGTTGCCAGAGCGCAGTCCAAAGTCCAAACTGAAAAACAGTGAAAATGGCTTCAAAGTCACGTAGTGATGTCTGGCTTCACTTCGACAAAACAGATGAAAAAACAGTTCAGTGCAAAATATGCAGCGCCAAGCTGTCACACAAATCTACCACAAGTACAATGCGTTATCATCTAGTATTTGTACATAAAATGTCTTCCGATACCACCAAAGACGCAACTCAGACGAGCATCGCATCTTTTACCGTCAGACAGAAATGCAACGCAGCCAGAGGTGAAAAGATGACAACTAGTGATGGGAAGTCCGGTTCTTTTCCGCGAACCGGTTCTTTCGGACAGTTCGTTTCAATGAACCGGTTCAAAAAACCGGTTCACCAGTTCTTTAACGTCATCACGTAATGACGTCAATTCTATCATCCCGGCGGATAAATATACATTCAAATAAAGGCATTTGTAATCATAACTTCAGTTAAATAATAGTACTCATCGTCATAATCATCTTGGATAGGTTTCTTACATTTACGTTTTGAGAATGAACCCTGTAGTAGGCCTAAGGCGATGCGCAAACGCGGATGTTTTACATGTCTTAAAGTGAATAAACTGGTCTTCATCATTTTTATTTTATTTGTAAATAAACTTACATTTAGCTGAATTCAGCCCCTCATTCAAGTCCTGGTTCACCCGTGCTCATGTATCAGCACAGCGCATAGACAGTAACACAGCATCAGTTGGCCAAAAGAAAGTTCGGTTCAGAGACGGTGCGATCACGCATGCGCAGTCTCTCCAGCTCGTCGGTTCTCCGTATCGAACGTGTCCGAAAGAAACAGTTCTCGGTTCTGTGCTGGTGATCCGAGAACTGCTGCAACAACCAGTTCTTGACTCGAGAACCGTATGCCTGTGTGTGAGCTGAGAACTACTGAAACCTTACTAGGCTTATTCAGTCGACAAAACTAAAAACTTGATGCATATCTCCAGTATGTTTAATACGTTATGTTTTGATTAACACATTATAAACATTTACTTTGCACCCTTTAAAACCTAGGCAAGAGTTTACGTCAAAAATGTATATCAACTTACTTCGAAATTAAATGATCTGTTGCAGAAAATAATGTTTTAGTATAATAATAAATGTTTAGTTTTACAGTCCATTCATTGTGTTTCCAATCTTTAAAATAAAATAGTGAAAAGGCAGTAGCCTATGAGATAAATATGTTTCTAACATGTTTTATTTTGTTACACTTATTGATGTTCAATAAAACAAGAAACATGCATTTCGTCCCTCTGAAAGAATTGCACGCATGCTCAGCTCATCAGCTCATCGGTTCTCCGTATCGAACGTGTTCGAAAGAAACAGTTCTCGGTTCTGTACTGGTGGTCCGAGAACCGCTGAACCTGTACGTTCGGTAGTGCGCGCATGCTCAGTATCAACTGCTCGTGCTCATCACTTCTCTCAGCACGTCTCAGTTCAGTGAACTGTTGGATTTACTGGAGTAACATATATGCCTACTCCGGGATATTGGTTTATTTTGAGTAGAGGTGACTGTCAGGACTCAGGCATGTCCGAAAGTGAGTAACTTTAGTAACTTGTTGTGGATCAGTGCTGACGCAAGACGCGAACTGTTTCGAACGATTCAGTCCGATTTAGTGTACTGGTTCGACCAGTTCACTAAAAAGAACCGGTTCAAAAGAACGATTCGTTCACGAACCGGCCATCACTAATGACAACTAATCACCGAAATGATAGCGAAAGATTTGCTGCCCATTCGTTTCGTCGAAGGGTTTAAAGATTTGATGAATTACGTTGAGCCCCAGTATAACGTCCCATCGCGCAAGACAGTCACAAGAAGAACAGAAGCTCTACATGAGAAGACTGCTTCTTCACTGAGAGACAGACTGTCAAAGACTGCGAGGATGGCTATCACTACGGACGCATGGACCTCGCTGACCACTGAATCCTATATAACACTAACTTGTCATTACATTGCTGAATGGGAAATACATAGTGCAGTGTTAGAGACACGCAGTTTCGACGAACCACACACCGCTGTGACCATAGCCAACTACCTAAAATATGCTACAGAACAGTGGCTGTCAAGCTCGGAGAAAGTAATTGCTTGTGTTCATGATAACGCTAGTAACATGGTTCTGGCGAATCGAGGACTTTGGGAATCAGTGCCCTGCTCCGCACACACCCTGCAGCTAGCCATCAGCGAAGGATTCAGTGTTGCTTCTGTTAAAAGCGTGATCGCTGCCAGTAGCCGATTGGTGGCACATTTTCCCCACAGCACCGTGGCTACAGCGGCACTTCACCAGAAACAACAACAGCAGAACGTACCCGAACACAAGCTTATCCAGTACTGTCGTACGCGGGGGCCTCGACACTCTTTTCGGTGAGGATTACAGCCCTCGACACTCTTTTCGGTGAGGATTACGGCCCTCGGCACTCTTTTCGGTGAGGATTACGGCGCGAGTGATTTGTGTTCGCGTGACACTGAAATCTTCAGTGAGCCATGCATCTCTGTAAACCAGGACCCCACAGGACTAGTTTCATAGTTTAAAAAAATGGACATCGTAATCACGACTTCAGAAGAAGAAACAAAATAATATGGATTATTAAGTGAAAAAAAAAAAAGTTTTATAGAATATAGTGACACATGGCATGAATTTATCAAATTATTTTAAAAGGAAATAATGCACTTGGACACAAACATATGCACATCACAGTGACACATTCCCGTATTCAGTGCCACAACATAACTTTGTGACAATGTTTATAAAGATATTAGCCTGGCTAACATGGTCTGGGAACCACATGTTAATTTTCTCGTATTTGAGGCGTGGTTTACGAATGCCCAGAGCCGTTTATTGGGCGCTACAAATGTCTATCAAATGCGCCTGTACGTAGCTCATAGCCAATCGTTTCAGTTATACCAGATGACGCATGTAGAGCGACAGATATTCAACGAAGAAGACGACGATGGGTCAGAGATTTATGTGTACACCAGAGTCCTGCACGGGTCCGATTTTGTAAATCCGCACCCGCCCGTACCCGCAGTGCTTAAAACCGCACCCGACCCGTTTTCCGACAGCAGCACTAATTAAAATCTGCACCCGACCCGCTTAAAATAGAACCGACACCCGACCCGCACCCGAAATAAAATCAGTTTAGACTATCACATTATAGACACACTTACAAAAATGTTTATTGCCAGGTCATACAGAAGTTATTACACGACAATTAACACAAGGACAACTTCAGCCGAAGCTGTCAAAAGGCGATACATGAAGAACATGGCTAACGTTACCACAAAACTGAGTAACCTTATAACATTTTACCAATCGAACAGTCGCGGCTACAACACTATATGCCACGCAATTTTGTCTAGCCTACATCTGACCATTATGGGTTCAAACACGGCCTGCACACCACACAAACTTAACAGTGTTAAATATGAAAAATACCGTTCGATAGAACTGCTTTGTTACCACAGTTTCTGCGTGCTTCCTCAGGGATGAAGTTCAACATGTGCGGCTATCCAACACGAAAATGTTTGCAGCAAAGCCTTTCACAATATTTTCTTCAGATAACTCCAAATTTCTCCCACACACTGGACTTGATTTTTGATGACGTATTGTCGACAACTTTACAATCTCCACTAGTTATTCTTTTCTTCAACTCCTCAGCATCCATCTCGACGACTGCTAGCAGATCGCGCTCGCGGTTATGATGAATTTTTAAAAGTGAAAGTAGCCTAGGTAACGTTATAGATCCTGGGAGGGCGTGGCGCGTCGGCACAAATAAACTGATGTGGATTTTAAATTATTTTATCAACTTGAAATACAGGAATATTTTTGTAGATGTGTTCCTAAAAAAATGCATAATATATTACTTACCTCTATGTGTTTCTTTAGATTGGACGGCGAATTCTTGAAAGAAGAAATCGTATGCTTCTGAGGCAGACAGAGAAGGCACTTAAAAATGAACGATTCGTTCTTCCTTTCCACTACTTCAATATGGCCATGGGTGCTCAATTTCAATGTCTGGCGCTTCTTCCATTATTGTGTTGGCTATAAACGTAACAGCGCAAAGTAGCAGGCAGGCAGCAGCCATATGGCGCTTTTCCACTGCATGGTACGGTACGGCTCGGTTCGGTACGGCACGCTTTGGCGCTTTTCCACTGCATGGTACGATACGGCTCGGTTCGGTACGGCTCACTTATGGCGCATTTCCACTGCATGGTACGGTACGGTACGGCTCGCTTCGGCTCGCTTTAAATGGTACCACCTCTGTTGAGGTTCCAAGCGTACCGTACCGATACTAAAATGTGACGTGAAAACACTGCAGATCACTGATTGGTCAGACAGAATCATCACTACCAGCGTCATTGTATTTACGACACGAGACACTAAACCCGCTAGATTTAAATAGCCAGTAGACAACAGCCAACACTGTAGCACCTGTTTTAAAAGTATTTGCTTCAAAAAAAAAAAAAAGTATAAACTTCAAAAAAGAAATGGCTGAATCGTGGTCAGTGGACGAGGTGCAGACGTTCCTCTCGTTGGTTGCCGAGGAGCGGATGGGGAAACACGGAATGAAAAATTCGCATTTAATATGATGTCATGGCAGTAGAGACGGCAACTATAACGATCAGTCCCACCCACTTTGAAGCGGTACTAACTGCAGTGGAAAAGCAACCGAGCTAAAGCGAACCGAACCGTGCCGTACCGAGTCGAGTCGTACCACGCGGTGGAAAAGCGAAGCGAGCCGAACCGTTCCGCGCCGAGTCGAACCGCACCGAGCCGAACCGAGCCGTACCATGCAGTGGAAAAGTGCCAATAGACAGTAAAGCGCGCAGGCGCAGCCAGCAGCAGCAGCGCCCAAACTGCACGAAACAGGACGTGTTCTGATTGGTACACTTGCGGAGCACGTGTACTTATTTTGACCTGTCACTGGTTACACATGTATGTCGTGGAAAGGAACGTAGAAAGAAACGACAGGTTTTAGGAAAGTAGTGGAGTAAAAAGTAAGGTTTTCCACTTCAAAATGTAGTTGAGTCAAAGTATAAAGTCTCACAAAACAATGATACTCAAGTAAAGTACAGATACGCTAAAAAGTTACTTAAGTACGGTAACGAATTACTTGTACTTCGTTACTGTCCACCACTGATTACAGGACTATTGTTTTTCGTTGACATTTTAAAATAGCTTCATTAACATTCCTGCTCAGACAGTGGGTCACACATTTGGTTGCTGTTCCGTAACTGCCCTTCAATCCATAATTGCTGTGGTGACCTCCCATGCTCTGTGGATACTGGATGCCGATCCCATGCTTGCTTGAAGAGCTGGAGATGCATATTTATTCTTGGGAGCATCACATAATGAAGGCAAATTATATCAAGTTCATTATCAGGATTGAGAGCACCGGTGCTGGAGAGATAGTTGACTGTCACTGTGCACCAAACATCTCTCCAAAGTCTCTCAATACGTTGATTATGCACGCTGCGTCCAGTGATGAATCTTTCTAAACAAGAGAAAAGAAAATTAAGCAATTATGAAATAGGGCTGTGTTTTATTATGATTCTACATTTAGAGGAAAAAACAAGTGTTAAAACGGCTAAAATTACACTATTCAAGAAATACCTGATCCTCTATCTGGATGCTCAAGCATAAAGCGTGCCACCTCAACATTCTCTCCACCTTTATCACTACGCACTCTTAGAGTTCTCAACGGGCCTGAAAATTACAACCCGACCCGACCCGGGCCGTGGCTTTTAAAGCCCGGACCCGATGTAACCCGACACATCAACATGAATTAGCTGCCCGAACCCGGCCCGCGGCCCGACGCCGCATCGGAATTTTTTTTTTCTCATACACGTATTATCATGACCAGCAGACGCGAATTCAAATCAACCTTTAATGTTCACGCCTTTTAACAATACAAACAACTGAAACAATAAACTTTAAATATATAAATAGGCTGTAGTCGCGACGGTGAATTCACCTGCGGCAAGTTTACTTTTCACCATCTCCATCTTCTTCTCCAGGCTAAAGGCGTGCACAGCGGCGTCTGCCCCCGCCCCTCTCCATGATGCACGTTGCTCGCAGCAGCCAGACTTTCTTTACGGTGAACAGCAGCGATGATTAATAAATGTTTTTTGTTTTTTTTACTGAGCGGAAAAGATTAAGCCCGAGGTCCGACCCGACCCGAGTCATTTGCTTATATTTTCGACCCGAACCCGCGGGTCCCGTCGGGTTTGTCGGGCCGACCCGACCCGTTGAGAACTCTACGCACTCTTTCAGGAACCCCCCCCCAAAGAGTTGCACAGCACCAACAAATGAAGAAAGAACAGTCAAGGCTCTATTGTTGTCACTTGCATGCAGGTACATGATTTTCCTACTGTACCCATCTATCCCCCCATGGATCACAATTCTCCATAAAAAATAAAATAAAAAAAGACATTATGAGTAGGTCCAGAAGCTATTTTATACAATAAAATGTTCAGAGCATTAAGGAGTTAGGTCACCCAAAAATGTTAATTCTGTTATCACTTACAATGTTGGAATAAATACACAAGTCATTCATTCATCTTTGAAACACAAGTAAGGTTATTGTTAATGAAATCTGAAAGATTTCTGTCCATCCATTAAAAATCAATATTCACCCAAAACTTTGGAAAATTAAAGTTGATTTAATTTCAGATTTTATTGACACATAAACAAAACGGTTAGTTCCGGTCCTTGATTCTGACTGGTCAAAACACTGCACATCATACTCCATTGTGTATTCTGTACATGTACATGTATAAGCTGTAATTTCATATATTATTGTTTATATTGTGTATAATGTGCACTGTAAACCTTTTAAGTACGGATGTTAAGCATATACTGTATATTGTATACATTGTAAAAATTGTAAATTGCAAAACTGTAACTGATACACTGTCTTTTATGTTAAATTGTATTCTGCGCTGTCTGGACTACACTCTTAATAATTTCACTCACTACGGCACATGTGCTGTTAGTGATGTGACAATAAAGTGATTCTGATATTGAACAGCTGTGTTTTATTCATGATAAAACGTCTATAACTACTTCACCCAATGGTTCTGTGTATGACCAAAGACTTTATCTGGATAATTGGCTCGTTTTCGCATTAATGTATACAATTATTATTATTGTAACAGACTTTATAGTGATTAATCCTCTTATCTGTCTTATTGAGGAGAGACTTAGACATTTGTTTACTGTTAGTTGTAATGAGTGTTTTTTTGTTGTAATTTGTGTAAGCAGATGATAATACACTGGAGAGAGGGAATGGGCTGTTGTTAATGCACACTTCTTGTGCTTTGTTGACCTCTTATGGTGATTTTCTGAGATGAAACGGAAGCAATAAACTTCATAAAACATCAACAAAGTTGACCATCATTAGAGCAGGGTCCGCTACAATTATTATAATGCTAGTATTATTAAGTTAATATTAGGACCTACAATTAATTTGCCTTCCTCAACCTCAACCAACCGCACGTATAAGGATTAGACTTCTCAAAGAAAATGTAGCCTACACCCCAACATCAAAATGTAATTGTAAGGGAATTTATTCACAAATTGTCAAGAGTCCTTGTTATAACAAACGCATTCTTATACGGTTGTTGTTTGCATCCTTGCTCGTAGGCCTGTAAAACGATTAATGGCATCCAAAATAAAAGCTTGTGTTTACATAATTATGCTTACTGTATGTGTGTATAATTATTTTTTGTATATATTTTTTATGTATATATTTAAGAAATATTTGTATGTATATACTATATACTATATTTTATATTATATATAAATATACAATTATAAATGAATAATAATAATAATAGCCTATCACTAAAATGATATAGGCCTAATGTTGATTGTGAACACAGCCCAAATCTGCCTGTGAAAATCAAAAGCAGCTTCAAACACAGACTTAAAAGGAGAGATTTTCTTCTCATTTTTTCACTGCCATAATGTATGTCCACAAGAGAAATATTAAGTCAGTAAATTAATACAGTTTTTTAAGGTGTCCACTAATAGGTCTACATTTTCTTTTGAAAACACATCTTCATTTATTTCTCTTTATGTATTGAAGCTTGTTTCTGCCACAGAATAAAAAAATAAAAAAGGTAATTACGACTTTTTATCTCAGAATTGCGTGAAATAACCTAAAGTCACAATTGTGAGATATAAAGTCAGATTTCTTTTTATATAAAGTTGCAATTGCAAGTTATAAAGTAAGAATTGTTTGATATAAAGTTGCAATTCTGAGGAACAAAAGTTGCAATTATCTTTTAAGATGTTTTATTCTGTGGCGGAAATAAGCTTCAATACATATTGTGAGACCCTGGACCACAAAACCAGTCATATGGGTCAATTTTCTGAATTTGAGATTTATACATCATATGAAGCCTGAATAAATAACCTTCCCATTGATCTTTACTTAATATCCAAATCATTTTTGGCATAAAAGAAAAATTGATCATTTTGACCCATACAATGTTTTGTTGGCTATTTCCTATATACCCTAGTCTGGGGAAAACCCAGACAACTTCCGGCAAATTTAGATTTGCTCTGCAAGTAGTCTGGCAAAGAGCTCATTCAAGCCCATTTCCATGCCGTGGAAATCGCAGCACCAATCAGAAACGTTGAGGTGGGCTTTACACGATGACGATCGCTCTGATTGGTTTTAGGTCTAGTCTATCCAATTGTGCCCAGAGGCATTTGAGCGACGTCCACTCCGTTGGTGAAGCGCAGCAACTTTTAAATGCATTATTATATTCAAATTGCAAACACATGAGGACAGTCTCCATGAAAGACCCACTGGCAGATGAACATGCTACTACATTTCTCTCCGAAACGGTAGGAAATTAAATTAGATTTAATAGAGGATTTTAACTGTGACCAGATGATTGACAGGGCAGTTTACATGACGGGATGCACGCGACAGATCCGTCCGATAAAGATGACGAAGTAGTATGTCCAAAAGTTGCCTACTTTTTTGCTACACATTCAAAAGTAAATACATTTTCTTCACAAAAAGAGTATTTTTATGGCGTAGTGTATGCGCCGAGAGGCATTTGAGCGACGTCCGTTGGTGACGCCCCTTTGGAAATGATTTGTCTATGGAGCTTTGCCAGACCATAACTCAGTTACTAGTGAGAATGGTCTGGTTTTAACCAGGCTATATATACCCGTGTGACGTGACTGGTTTTTGTGATCCAGGCTCACATATGTGATAGGCTATGACAGAAAAGCGTCCTGTGCATTTAAGAGCATCCAGACAGAGCGAACTTTTAACGGAAGCCATAAGGAGGAAATAAAATTATAAAAATGTGTTCTCATCTCAATCCATGCAGAAATATACAGTCAAAATGCTGCATCTGTAACGACATGAGAGTATAATGTGTGTCCGTAAATTTCCTGCCTACTTGTTGAAATACTCCCCAGTTTTTAATGCTTTATTTAACACCACAACAGAAATAGAGTCAGATAGACGAAGGTGGAGAAACTCGTAAGACAGCCTCAAGTATCAAGTATAGCCTCAACCTTATTGCTTACTTAACATATCTTCACTTGTGTTATGATTGTGAATATTAACTAAAGTTTTATGGCTTTGTAATGACATAAAGTTGGGGAACTGATAACAGGATTTTCATACTTTGGTGAACTAACACAACAATTTTCAATGTGCTTGCTCTTTTAAGATGGGGATACAAACAAGTTGTTCATATTTATTTGTTCATTGGTATTAAGAATGAGTAGGCCTAATGTTAGTACCAGAGGTGGTGTGTTTAGCTTGCACATAACAATAATGTCAATCTTTAATAATGAAATTCTTTCAAAGACTGAAAACTACTTCTTGTATCCCATCATTACTTGTTTTTAGCCTAAATGTGAAGCTGTATCATGTTGAAGTGTGTAAAATAGATTTGACAGCATATCAATCTATTTATGTCTCAATTTAAATCGCTGACTTTTTTTGCTTGCAGTTTACATGCAAAAGTGAAAAGGCTTTGCTGGTGTCTCTCTTTCATGGGGCTGATCCTGTGGTGCGTCCAGTGGTCCGTTACAATTATTCAATGGTATACCCAATATACAATCATTGTGTGCATTGCATAAAGACTCACCTTAGTCCAACGCTGTTAAGGAATCCACTGACTCGCTTTATTCCGGAGTCAGGACATTCTGTGATGAAGTCAGATACAACTTGTCTAAGTTCTGCATCTGTTATTGCAGTGTAATACATTCGTACTGACCAACTATATTCAGACATTCTTCTTCTTATTGTTCTGTAACTGACACAGAATAAGCGTGCAATTTCTTTTACAGTGAAATTAAATCCCAAAAGGTATTCCAACTGCTCAGGGGAAATATCCCAGTATGGGCATCCTCTGTCTCCAGTCCTTATCCTGGCAGGCCTAAATCCATGGGTTGACTGAGTCGACTGGGCTTGCAACAAGTACAATACCCTTTGCATGCTGTGTAGTATGTCGTCAATTTCACAAAAAACACCATTACGGACACATCTCTCAAGAATAGAAAGCAGGTTCTCATAACGAGTGTAGATAAAATCCAAATCCATTTGATTCGGGTGCGTTTCAAATGGCTGACAAAGTCGTCGTGATTGAGAATGAATAAACTGTAGCAGCCGATAGCTCTGTTGATTATCCTGAAAGCTATACATTTAAAAAGAAAAACTAAATCTGGTTAGTCTAACAGGGTCATTCATGTGATTCGGTTGATGATAAATAAAACACTAACTACTACTATATGTGATTTCTTCCTAATTTTCCCCCACATTGTTGGGTAAAGTTTTTTCATAATTAAAGGAATAGTTCACCTCAAAATGAAAATGATTTTGAAAAGATTTTTATTTTGATTATTTAAGAAAGATATTTTGAATGTCGGTAACCAGACAGTTGATGGTACCCATTGACTTCCATAGTATTTTTTTTCTTACTATGGAAGTCATTGGTTACCATCAACTGTCTGGTTACCGACATTCAAAATATCTTTCTTTGTGTTCAGCAGAAGAAAGAAATTCATACAGGTTTGAAACAACTTAAGGGTGAGTAAATGATGACACAATTTTCATTTTGAGGTGAACTATTCCTTTAAATTATTCGAGGTTTTCAGATTGTCTCCCAATTTATGTTACACCGGCCCTGTTTTTGACTATCCTTTCCCTTTAAATGAAAGTTGGAAAAATGAAATGGCATAATATCTGATGCTGCCATCACGTGCTATGGTAAATGTCCTCTTGAAGTCATGATAACGAGCTCATCTCCTTCAAATTTTGACTTAATAGGATGTAGGCTACATGTCCAAGTTTTGGGAGATTTGAACTAATTTGCGGGCAATGGGGAGCCGCTATCAATATGCGGGAGATTCCCGGAATTGGTTGATCTATAGATAAACTCATCTTTCAGGCATTATGGTGCGTTCAAGTCATCTCGTATAGATCGTATTTACGAGTTGAACGCACTTGAACGCCACCACAATGTCGTAAATACCAGTGGGGAGCTCGGGATTTTCTCTAAGCTCCGATCTTTACGAGTTGAGGGCGTGTCAGTGATTAACATGGCGGAATACACAATATGTAAAGGTATTTAGCTGTGATATTGTAAGGCTTTTCTATTAACAGCTCAGTTAGCTAATCGCCAACACAGAATATGATAGTATTATAATATAACAATGCAACATGTAACGATGTGTTGGCAGTGGCTTCATCAATTAATTAAAAACATAAAAATACAAAGTACACCTGATGCACATTTCTTTGTTCTTCATTTTCTAGAACAAGAGGTTAAGAACCTTACTGTATTTTTGTGTAATTAATTAAGAGAAAGTACTCCGCCATTTTGCTCCGACGAAAGTGACTTGAACGCACATGCCGTTATAAGCACGACTTCCCACCTCGTACGTACGAACTTCCCAGGAGGACTTGAACGCACCATTAGACCGACCGGGGTGCGTTTCCCAAAACCATAGTTGCTAACTTAGTTAGCAACTTTTTTGGTTGCAATGCAACATACACTTCAGCGTGAGAAATCGGGGGTGTGGCGTGTGAAACCAATCAAATGCGTGTGTCTCACGGCCAATGCGTGAGAGTCACCGAAAACCTGTAATGGCCCACCTACTTTATTAAGAAGCAACATCTTATAATCATATAATGGTTGAATGCATTATTTTACCTCGCCGTTGAACTCATCTTCGGTTACACCGGGAGGATAATTTAAATGTGTTAATTGTCTTCTTCATTGCTGATTATTCTTTATGGTGGTTGACTAACTATCTTAGAGGCGCTTTACCGCCACCTGCTGGACTGGAGTATGGATATAAAGTTTGACACAGGAAAGATAATAGGCTACTGTTAATGCGTCACGAACTTTAATTTCAAGGGTTTTTCAGCTAAGAATGTAATAAATAATAGCTAATAATCCATAACAAATTTCATGTGCATATGTTTTCCTCAATGCTGCTCCAAGTTTGTTTTAAGTTTAGTGTAAATTTTATATTTTTAGCAGTGGTCACAACAATGGACAGCTATTAAAAAAGCATTTTCTTGAATTTGCATGCGTTTTTATAGCAAAGTTGCACATCAACATGGCCTACATATTAATAAATTGTAGCCCATTTATAAAATTGTCTCACATGCAGCAAAATCCCCAGTGTTAAATTAACACTCTTGGTGTACACATGGCATAGGTCCATTGGACCTATAAGTAGGCTACACCGAGAAAGTTAATTTGTACACCGAGAGTGTTAGTTTAACACTGGGGATGTCGCCGACATTCATTGTAGTGTAGATGAACTCCAACAGCGCATGGCTCCGCTGATTATCCTGAGAACTGCGCAAAGATACAATAATCAGTCAATTTTATTGGAGTTTGTATTCTACACCATAATTACAATGCTGAATACTAATATAGCCTATTATATTAACATGCATGTTAGGTCTAATTTAGCATGGCCTCTTTTTGCTGCAAGTAAACTGGCTTATTCTTTTCACATAATTTACAAAAAAAAAAAAAAGTTTGTTACCGGTCCATAAGAGAAGCAGATTCTGACAAATAACTCAAATGCTGTCGACGTGACTAACTAGATCTGTAAACCTTTATTTTTTATTATTTTTTATTATTATTATTAAAGATTCATATATCAAACAAACAACCAGGCACATTGTAATCATATTCAGTCAATCTTACAACATGAACTGAACATGGAGTACAACATTGATAAATTTTCTAAAAACAAAACGAAACAAAAATAAATAAATAGGCTAAATAAATAAATAAATAAATAAAGGGAAAAGAGACCAAGAGACACAGCAGTAGACACTAAGGAATGAGTTTGCATAAGTATTCATGAAAAATTTGTGCTTTTTTTGTTTTGCAACATTTCAGGGATTGTTTATACAGAATTCTATCATTTAGAAAGGCATTAAGGGGATGTTTTTAAAAAAAAAAAATCGACATTTGTGTATGAAATATTTTGCCATTAAAATCCGATTATTCACTCCAAACTCAGTTGTTCTGTTCTCCATTTGAAGACCAAAAGGCTCTCGAGGAATAACCAAAGTGTATGTTAACATGCCTTTTACTAAAGTGATCAGAGCTTGTGGGATTGCCTGAATTACAGTTTTAAATTGCCTCTCAGTGCACATCAAACTGTATTTCCGGATGAAGACATCATACAGTATGTTAAGAAGTTACCACAATTATCTAATAAATGAACAATCGACCAGACACCCTTTTCCATCCATTCACCGTAGAAAAAAGATTTTCCCTTAATTAATATACTTCTGTTATTCCATATTGGGACCGTGTGAGGAGTAAAGTTATGTTTGTATATGAGTTTCCAGTATTGGAGAACCTGTTGATGGAAAGTTGAAAGCTTAATCGGTAGTTTGGAAATGTTGAAGTCACATCTTAACAAGAAATGTATGCCACCAAACATTTTGAAGATTTTGAAGGGGAAATCAAACCAGAAATGATCACCTTTTATAATAAAATTTTGTAACCATTTTAATTTGATGGTACCATTCATTGGGTCAAAGTCAATG
This sequence comes from Leuciscus idus, assembly GCA_021554675.1. Classification (NCBI taxonomy): domain Eukaryota; kingdom Metazoa; phylum Chordata; class Actinopteri; order Cypriniformes; family Leuciscidae; genus Leuciscus; species Leuciscus idus. The sequence continues at coordinate 1,358,462 of CM038623.1, forward strand.
GCATTTAACCCCCCCTTCTTTGGCAGGTTTCACTGTATCGCTTTTATTTACATAATGATATTTATTTTTCCATATAAAATTGAAATTATCTTGATTGATCTTCTTAATTAATTTGTCGGGTATATCCAATGAGTAGGCTGGGAAGGTAAGTCTTGACAAGCTTTGCATTTTAGTAGCCTAAGTAAAATGCGTCCAAAAACAGATAAGTCACTTTGAAGCCAACTGTTAAGAATACTTCTATTTTTCTGAATGAAATTTTCTATGTTGGATGTTTCTCTAACCTTTTTATCTTTAGAAATTATAATACCCAAGTATCTGACTTCATTTTTAACTGGGATATTATACATATTAATCATGTCATGGTCTTGAATAGTTAAAATTTCAAATTTTTCCATATTCAACTTTAAACCAGATGCTTTGGAGAACAAAGAAATCTCTTTTAATGCCACTGGAATTTGTCTTGCATTCTTTAAAAGTGTGGTGTCATCTTCTCTATGGTAAATTCGCAGACGGTTGGTTTACCCTATGGGTTTACCCAGGGCTTAATTTGAGCCGGAACATGTTTCCGTCACCTCCGACATTGGATCCGGAACCTTTTTTATTGGATCCGGCACATGGATCTAAAAATGGATGCAGAATTATATATAGTCTCAATAAAAAATGTTTTACTAAACTTGGGCTATTGTTGTTTACCTAGCATTTTTTTTTTTTTTAAATCAACCCTTTCACGCGTAAGTTAAAAATATTTTAACTGACCCCTTGTTTCCATGGCGACGCGTCATGGTTGTCACGTGACACACCGCAGCCACAATAACTATACTAACAGATTGTATCGCTATTCGTTTTATTTCGTTTTTCCTTTTTTATTAAAAACATTCACAAACTTGCTTACCATGTCAACTATCTGATATTCCGATTCTTCGTTTAAAAACCTTTATCAATTATCTTGATCTATAACGAGATGAGCGCTGCAGTTCAGAGAGTCATGTCAGCCGGATTTACAGCGCAAAAGGTGAAAATACCACCCTGACGAACTCCGTTACCAACAGTAAATGGTTCTGATACAGAACCCCCCCATTTCACCTGCATAGACTGGTGTGAGTACCAGAAGACTAGAATTCTTATAATTACTTTTGGTATTCCTCTATGTTGCAATTTAAGAAACAATTTTTCATGGTTTACACGATCAAATGCCTTCGAGGCATCTATAAAACACATAAAAGTTGTGAATTCTGGCTATTATAATGATCTAAAATTTCCTTTAAGGCAAATATACACATATCTGTACCGGGTTGACGTTTAAAGACAAACTGGTTGTCAGTCGTGAGAATATACTGTTCCAACCTGTTAAGAAGAATTCTCTCCAACACTTTGGATACAATGCTAGCTAGGGCTATAGGTCTGTAATTGTCCATGCTGTTTATTTTGCCAGTTTTGTCTTTAATGACGGGCACTAATAAAACAGGTCAAATAGATTCAGGCAGAGTCCCATGAACTAAGAAACCTGTCATACAAATAGCAAACAGAGGAACAAGTTTCTTGCTTGCATATTTTAGATGTTCAGCTGTTATTTTATCGGTCCCACACGCTTTATTGTCATCTAATCCCAATACTGCAGATTGTACCTCTTCTGAATTAATAACCACATTTTCATCATTGTCAATATTTTCCACCTCAAAAGTATTCCTCCCAATACAGTTAAACAGCTCATGATAATGTTGTCGCCACATCTTGCAAATTACATCAGAGCCACTGACACCCTCAATATTTGAGGGTAAAGACATTTTAATACTGTTCATGGCTCTAACCTCTTTCCAAAAGTCATTATAACTTATGTTATGCATCTTACATGCCAAAGAGTCAGACCTCATCGAGTTCTTATTCTTTTTTTATAAATCTTAGTGCATATTTAAAATTTGCATTTGCCTTTTCTTCAAATAAAGGGCCCTGTCTATCTCTACCGGACTCTGTCCAGTCTTTAAATGCACACCGAGCTTTGTCATGAAGTTCTGCAACATGTTCGTTCCAACCAGGCTTGATACTATATGCCATTCGCTGAGGTTTATAAAAATGCCTACTGGCAATATTAAGTGTTTCCACAATTGAGTCATATAAAACACATAAGTCTTTACTATGTTGTGGATTCTTACAATTAATATCACCACATCTTATGGCGTCTTTGGGCAGTGCAATGTTTCCCAGCAACCCATCAGTCCTGACATAATACTTCTGGAAATCTGCCATGGTTAATTTAGTCCAGTCTAGTCTTCCTGTGTTAATGCTATTAGCCACCGTAGTTAACATTGGTACGTTTTTAACATTTAAAGACAGAGAAAACGGTATATGATCGGCAATGGCAAAATCATAATGAATCGTCATAGCATCCAAAGAAGCATGTGCATCAGTTGTACATACACAATGATCTAACCACGAGGTGGTATGCCATGCCTCACTGATGCAAGTATAACTATTATTAGGTAAAAGGATCTTGCTTGACAGTATTAAACCAATGTCAGTGCAAAAATGCGTTAAATGATTAGCAAACAGAGAGTTTGCATCAGAAATATCAGCATTCATGTCTCCTACAACAAAAATACAGGTTGAGGAATTATCCTGAATAAAAGAGCCAACAAATGCTAATCTATTTAAGTATTCAGCTTCATTTTGATAACACTCATACGGAGTGTATATATTCAAGATAATAAACTTTGTATCATGACAATTAAACTCGACACCAACAGCCCAATCCACACCCAATCTTACCACTGATATTAGTGAATCATAGTTCTTATTCCAGAGGATAGCCACGCCCCCAGATATCCTACCTTTGACAATTTTAGTACTTAGATCAGTGGTAGATTCCCCAGCCCCATAAAATCCATTATGTATTGTATTTAGACCCTCCAGATCCTGTTTAGCTAAAAAAAAGTTTCTTGAATACACACAACATCACAATTGTCAAGAAGCTTATCAACCACAAAGCGACGTGACTTATCCCCTGCACTGTGCCCGAGACGCAGGCCACGCGCATTATATGACCCAACCCGAAACTTCATATTAGGCTTTTTATAATAACTGCGCTGTGCTCACTTGCCCATTGTCTTGAGTCGTAGTAATCACCAAACTGCGACCACCAGAAGGGACTACAGCTGCTTGTTCTAGCCGCTGGCCTCCAGTGTCTCGGTCTCCCTCCGCTCCATGCCCTCCATCAGCTGACGTGAGGCGGGGCAGACGAGCTTCATAGTAACGCCGAACATAAACTCCTGCTGGCCAAAGTTGTGGATCATACATTTCCTTAACTTCATTGCATTCAGCCGAGACATGAAACGAGCTGAACCTGTTTCTTGACCATACAATCTTCCGACACTTGGCTGATCTGCCCAGTTTTTTAGACAGATAGTTACTTAAGGTGTCAGCTTCAAGATCAGGAGCAAATCTAGTGGCAAACACACTCACCAACTTGGTTTTGACCACTTTAATATTACTCCCATCACCGGTTCCAACTATTCCGATCTGCTTGCTCTCCCTTCTCGCTGGTTCACGAGTGTTATAGGGTTTTGTCTGTGTATGTCCCGCAACAACATTTGCGTTCTTCTGCATCTGTTTTAATCGTCGACCATCTTTCACAACCATGCTCCATTTAGGTGACTGTGATTGTGTTTGTGGAGACATATTCAGTTCCGCGGTTCCCGGTGGGATGCCTGAAGCCAGGGAGGTCACAGATCGTCCATCTTCCTCCCGACCAGTACCGGTGGTGTGGTCATGAACTGGTTCACAAGGCCTCTCCAATTCGGCCACACGCTGGTCCACAGCCGCAGTAACCGCTCGTAGATCCTCACATACGCTTACTTGAGTTTCCATGATATTTTTCATGTCGGACACTTCCTTATTTAGCTGTTCAATCCTGCCAAGGAGTGCTGATACATCAATACTGCTAAATGTAACAGGTGGAAGCTCATCCAGATAAAATAAAACAAATCTTGGGATATCTTCCCCACACTCGTTAAGGACCTTTAGGCACGCTTTGATGCTTTTGTTATGCGACTAAAACTATATCCCAGCCACTGCACTGGCCATTATTATTAATCAAAGGAGACGTATGTGTGTTATCCAATCATTAATGGCAAGGAAAGACCCTTATACTTGAGAGCGGCACATATGTGAAATATTTCTTTTTCGAATTGCCTGAAAAACCTCCTCATGCGAGCAGAAAAACTTTTTAGCGATAAATGGGAGTTTTTGTGAAATTGACGTGTTTCCATCGGGCGTATTTTCAATTCGCAATTTCAATTTGCGCAATTTGAAGGGTAATGGAAACGCGGCTGGTGATAAAGTTTCCCTGTGTGACACAGAAGCTGTCTTCTATCAGGACAAATAAAGGAAAGGATCATAAGGACACAGAAATAGAGCTAGTGACACACAAGTGGCTCAACTTACCCACGGGGTATAGTATGTTGTCACTGGAGAATTTGAGTTCAAAATAAATACATGAAATATTAGTTTTTGTGCATTATCCCATGACAGTCTTACTTTACAGCACATTATTCAGAATGTCTATTCATTAAGAATATTTCCATGCAGTGAAATATCCAAATGTTAAATTATGACACAACAAAATAAAGTGAGAAAAAGAGCTTTTATTAGATAAAGAGAATATTAAATGTTCCTCATTGCAGTTCATCAAACTCTGTGTGTTTGCAGAAGAATATAATCACAGGAAAAGAAGAGCTGGATTATATTTGCCACAACTATGATCAACATTTCATAGTTTATGAAAAATTATAAAAATGTACATAAACAATTCTCCAACAAGTATGAAATACAGTCAGACAAATATCTTGCTATACATTTACTTTAACATTAAACTCGTTTTAACTTCCCTGAAGAATATTTACTTAGATGTGCAACATTTTAATTTTTTTGTAAATGTTACTATGAATGGATATTTTGAAAGAAGTTTATTTATTCTGATAAACCCATATTGTTTCACAAATGCAAAAATGGCAAGTAAAACATTGAATTAAAAAAGTAAAAGTAGAAAGACTGAAAAAGCACTTCCTTGAAAATTGCAAATTGAAAAGCACATGCTACATGCATAAAGTTTAAAAACACAATGAACTAATTTCTTTTTTATACTTTAAATAGATCTCCAGTTTAACTGACTTTTTTTTACATTGTTCTATTGTAATCAATTAAAAGCACTCAGATAGACAAACGTGAGGGTAAGCATTAAGACAAATCATCAAGACAAAGTTATTCATTCAAGAGCTATGAGTATTTTCTCTTTGCCTTTTGTTTGATTCACATTAATGGTGCAATCGTCAGAAGGTTTATTAGACTGAATGCAGATCAAATAATACCATTCTCCCCTTTTCTACAAACTATTTACACCAATTTAAGATATGAACTGTTTAAGTGAATACTCTCCAATCCGGTCATTTTGACATATTTTGTTGTGTATTTGATGGTTAAATGCGCACACAAAGCCTAAAGTATAATTTGCTTGTCTAGTTGCGGTCGGTTTCGGTGCGCACACACATAAGCCGCCTTGAAGTTGGAAACAGCGTCCCTTGCTCGGATTATTGTGCTTTATTACATGGCTTGGTTGAATTCTAATGTAGAATGTGTGTGTTATTTCTTGATAACAGACGCTGCTAAGTATAACACACCGTTGCCATGAGAAACAGAGCGTTGCTATGGACGCAGGATTCTAACCGTAGAGACGGAACGGACTATTTTCTTTAGCGGAAGCAATACAATCGTTTTTAAATCAATAAACTCCTTTTCAAATCAATATTTTATGTCAAATTATTGATTTATTTGGTAGGTAGCCATGTAATAAGCGGGATAATGTAGAGCGAGGTGGTTGTTATAGCGAATACAACCCCTTCAGGATTCCAGCTCCGCTTCGCCTTGGGGTCCCGATCAGCCTGTCGGGGGTGTATTCGCTATAACAACCGCCTCGCTCTACATTATCCCTTACTTAAATAGCTCTTTTTATTATCAAACACGTCACAGCAATTAAGCAACAGTAGAGACTGCATTTTACAACAACTCTCTTCTGCATTGCAAATATCAAAAATGCATCAGACAGATGATTTAATATTATCTCATATAGAAACGGCTGGTGAAGATAGAATTTGCAAGATAACATCTATTTATCATTAATAAATAGTAAGTGCATTTTCTCAATTTCTCCAGTACCGACAGCAGAACTGATAGCGTTGGAACTGGATACTTCACTGGCTTACCTCTTTCTAAACTCATCTACAAGTAATCTAGTATTTGCTAAAATGGAAGTTATAGTATCCAAAAGCATTACATTTGGGCTGTGCCTGAGAAATGTTATTATATGCAGTCTCTCTCAATTCATGATTGCTATCTTAAATATCTTGTCACCCAAGGCCACTGTCTATTGCAGTCTTACACCTTCCTAACATACTGCGATGCGAGTTTACAGAACCCATTTTCAGTCATGTGTTTGCTGCCATATACCACACCAGTCACCATGGGTCTCTGTAGTATTGCCACTTCAAGGATTAGTTCACCTCAAAATGAACATTTCCTGATAATTTACTCACCCCGTCACCTCATTTACTCACCCCATCACCTCATTTACTCACCCCATCACCTCATTTACTCACCCCATCACCTCATTTACTCACCCCAATGCCATCCAAGATATTCATGTCTTTCTTTCTTCAGAGGAAAAAAAATTAAGTTTTTTGAGGAAAACATTCCAGGATTTTTCTCCACACAATGGACTTCAACGGTAACCAAATTGTTGAAGTCCAAATCAATGCAGCTTCAAAGGGCTCTGCACGATCCCAGCTGAGGAATAGGGTCTTATCTAGTGAAATGATCAGTCATTTTCTAAAAAATAAATAAAAATGTATATTTTTTAACCACAATTGTTTGTCTTGTGCTGGTCTGCGACACGCCAGGCATTACGTAATCCCGTTGGAAAGGTCACGCTGGACGTAGGCAGAAGTACCGCCCCATTGTTTACAAAGTGAATTTGCGAAGACTAATACAAACCATTTTAAACAATAAACTGACACAAAGCCATAGCCATTTATTGTATGTTGAATATGACATTCAACATACAATAAATTTGAACAATCCTCCTCCACGCTTGTAAACAATGAGGCGGTACTTTGGCGGTATAAAAATATTATATGTGAACTTGCATACTGCAATGTAACACTGGTTTTCTTTACATATTTATGTATTTTTTGTTTTTGTTCAACTCTTGCAGCTGCAGTCATGAAATGGGATAAAGAAGAGGCTACAATCAAGCATCATGCAGCAGAACATCTTAAACGTGCCATGGAGGGCATACAGGGGTGGGAAGTAATGAGGAATTGTACATGAGTACTGTAAGGCATGTGTGTTTATTTCTAGTTTAGGGGACTTTATATCTCTCTCCCCCTTCCCAACCACCCTCCCCAATCTTGGTCTGGAGTAATTTGTTTTTTGTTCACTTGGCAGTTCAGTGTAACCATTAGAGTTGTTTTATTTATCAGCCTGTTCATAATTTGCTGAAAACCTCATTAAAGATGGAAAAAAAAATATTGTCATTTCAAACTATTTTTTTGTCAGATGTCACTTGTTTCCAATTGCAAAAATATAAGGCTACTAAAACATATTTGCATGTTTTAGACTGGTGCATCAAGGGATAGGTATTAATTTATTATTTACAATTTTAAAGCAGTAGTTCTGCACACTGCTTTTACTATGACTAGAATGAGTTTTATTGAATACCATGTTGTCATCCAACCTTGGAACAAAAGCCTGTTTGATGACCAAAACATGGTTTAATGAAGCTAATAGTAAGACAGGATTGAACTCTGGCCTCATTAACAATTAAAATAATACATTTGGTTTGTGACATCTGAAATCAGTTCAAGAAATGCATCTTCAAAACTTTTATGAATGTTCTTTAGACGTCTGTAAGTGACGTTGTAATGACGTTGTGAAAACGTTCATTTAGAAACCTGTAAAGATGTCACTTGGGCATCAATAATGAACATTTAAAAGACGTTTAAATAAGACGTCTAATGAACATTCACTATGTACGTCAATAGAGAACGCTAAAAAGACGTCTAAATAAGACGTCGTAAAAACTTTCATTCTGGCTCCTCAGTGGACGTCTCCTGAACGTTCGACAAAGACGTTAGAATGACGTCTTTTGGACGTGTCTTTGCTCAGTGGGTATGAATGGATATTTTGAAAGAAGTATATTTACATTTATTCTGATAAACTCATATTGTTTCACAAATGCAAAAATGGCAAGTAAAACATTGAATTAAAAAAGTAAAAGTAGAAAGACTGAAAAAGCACTTCCTTGTAAAATAATCCAATAATCTTGAAAAATAATGTTTAGAGTGTAGAATTGTGTTGTTTATAGTCTCTGCACAGGAGAGACTCGTTTACATGTTTACAAACAAAGGAATATATATATATATGTGTGTGTGTGTGTGTGTGTGTGTGTTGCTATCGGCCAAAGAATGTTGTGAAATATCAGCATATGGAGTATCAGCACAAACCCAATATGGTGCATCTCTAGTGTAGGGGGACAGCAGTCATTTAGTGAACGCGGCGAGAGCGCGCAAGTGGTTTGTTCGAAATACTCCAGTTCTGCTGTAATTCAGCATTGTATTTGACTCAAGGTAAGTGTATGTTCGATTCTCTGCTTATTTTTCATTTTTACCTTCTCACAAATCTGTATTTTATCTAGACGCGTAGAGGAGCTGGATGTGCTGCTGTCCTCTTTTCCTGAGGACGGCACCCCACTTGTAGTCTTTGGTGACTTCAACATTCATCTTGAAAAGCCACATGCAACAGACTTAATTTCTCTCCTAGCCTCTTTCGATCTCAAACGGCTCATCACCACAGGTACTCACAAATCAGGCAACCAACTGGACCTGGTTTACACACGCAACTGTATCACAGACAACATTTTGGTGACACCTCTCCATGTTTCAGATCATTTACTCATAACTTTCAGTCTACAACTCTCTACCCCTGCACCACCAATCCTCCCACCAGTCACTTTCAGACGTAACCTGCGCTCATTTTCTCCCGCCAATCTTTCCTCTGCCGTGTCATCTTCTCTTCCCTCACCCTCACAATTCTCATCTCTGGATGTGAATACCGCAACGGATACCTTATTCTCCACTCTAACCTCTTCTCTAGACCAAATCTGCCCTCTCTCCTCCAGGCCTGCACGCGCTACTCCCTCTAACCCCTGGTTATCTGAGGTTCTTCGTGAACATCGGACCGAACTCAGGGCAGCGGAGAGGAAATGCCGCAAATCAAAAGACACATCTGATCTGAGTATGTATCAATCTCTCCTCTCTTCATTTTCTGTTGATGTTCATGCTGCTAAATCTTCCCACTTCCACAACAAGATCAAAAGCACCTCTAACTCACGATCACTCTTCAAGACATTCAACTCCCTCCTCTGTCCACCCCCACCACCACCAACCTCCTCTTTAACTGCTGACGATTTTGCTAACTTCTTCACCGACAAAACAACAACTATCAGCAGTCAGTTCTCAGCTCCACACACACAGGAACCCAGACCAACCTCTCCCACAGCCAATAACCTTCTCTCCTCCTTCTATCCGCTAACCAAGGAAGAAGTATCTAAACTTATCATGTCCAGTCATCCTACCACCTGCCCTCTAGACCCCATCCCCTCACACCTTTTACAAGCCATCTCTCCCACACTTCTACCAGCACTCACACACATCATCAACTAATCCCTCCACACTGGCACTTTCCCTACTGCATTCAAGCAGGCTCGGGTAACCCCACTGCTTAAAAAACCAACACTAAACGCATCATTTGTAGACAATTACAGACCTATCTCTCTCCTACCATTCATTGCAAAAACACTTGAAACAGCTGTTTTCAACCAAGTAACATCATTCTTGTCTCTAAACAACCAGCTGGATGCCAACCAATCCGGCTTCAAGAAAGGACACTCAACTGAGACTGCATTACTGTCGGTCACAGAAGCCCTACGGATCGCAAAAGCTGCCTACAAATCCTCAGTTCTCATTCTTCTGGATCTGTCTGCTGCCTTCGACACTGTGAATCATCAGATCCTTATGTCCAGCCTCTCAGCACTGGGCATCACAGGAACCTCCCTCCACTGGTTTGAGTCCTATCTCACAGGTAGGTCCTTCAGGGTCGCATGGAGAGGCGAGGCATCCAGAGCACATCATCTGACCACAGGGGTTCCTCAGGGTTCAGTTCTTGGTCCCCTCCTCTTCTCCATCTACACCACATCACTGGGACACATCATACAGGCACATGGTTTCTCCTACCACTGCTATGCTGATGACACACAGCTCTTCCTCTCATTTCAACCAGATGATCCCACAGTAGCTGCACGGATCTCAAGCTGTCTGGCGGACATCTCGACATGGATGAAGGAACATCACCTGCAGCTCAACCTGGCAAAGACTGAGCTTCTCGTCCTCCCTGCCAATCCGTCTCTGCAACACGACTTCACTATCCAGCTAGACTCATCATCAATCACCCCATCAAGGTCGGTCAGAAATCTTGGAGTAACAGTTGATGACCAGCTGACCTTCACAGATCACATTTCAAAGACAGCTCGATCATGCAGGTTTGCACTGCACAACATCAGGAAGATCAGGCCTTTCCTAACTGAGCATGCAACACAACTTCTCGTCCAGGCCCTGGTCATTACTAGGCTTGACTTCCATCATGTGCAACTAAACCTCTACAAATGATTCAGAACGCTGCAGCTCGTCTTGTCTTCAACGAGCCCAAGAGGGCCCACGTCACTCCTTTGTTCATCTCACTGCACTGGCTACCTCTCTCTGCTCGCATCAAGTTCAAGGCACTGACGCTTGCTTACAGATCTGTCACAGGCTCAGCTCCGTCCTACTTTCACTCACTCCTACAAGTCTACATCCCTACCAGAAGCCTTCGATCGGTCAACGAGCGACGTCTCGTGGTCCCATCCCAGAGAGCCAAAAAATCACTTTCCAGAACATTCTCATTCACAGTTCCATGCTGGTGGAATGATCTCCCCACCGGCATCCGGAATGCAGAATCCATGACAACATTCAAAAAAGAGCTGAAAACTCTTCTCTTCCGTGAGCACTTAACCGCATAAAAAATAAATAAATAAATAAATAAAAAGTATATATTCCTGTAAATTCTCGCTTATCGGGCTGCCTGAACTTTTGAGCACTTCTTGCGTTGTTTTTTGCCTCTTCACGATGACTTGCTTAATTTAGTCCCAATTTGTAAGTCGCTTTGGACAAAAGCGTCTGCTAAATGACTAAATGTAAATGTAAATGTAGTGTTTAGTGATGTATGAAGAACAGAGGATTGAACTATTATTCAGTCTGGAGAAATCCTTCACTAAGACACAGTATATTTCACTCACCCGGTTGTGTGTGTATCACTGTTGTTTCTCTCAGGACGCTGTTTAATGTCACACAGAGACACTGAGGAGTCATAAAGCCCAAATCCAGCATAGAGGGGTTCAGTGAATGTGGTGTTGAGTGTGTGTAAGTGTGTGAGTGTGTGTGTGTCAGAGACGCTGTAGAAGGACAGAGTGCCGGCCGACACGTCCACATACACTCCTGCTCTCTTAGAGGATGAAGAGACCACAGGAATAACAGTTCTGTTATTATTGTGACGGACAGAGAATCTGTTATCATAGCAGAGCAGACTCCAGGATTTGTCATTGGATCCAAACACACAGTCTCTCCCTCCTTTCCTGCTGATTCCTTTATATGTCACTGATATATCAGCAGATTCGCTCCATTCAGCCTCCCAGTAACAGCGTCCAGTCAGACTCTCTCCACACAGAACCTGTTCAACATCATCAAATCTCTCTGGATGATCAGGATACGGCTGATCCTCAGACACACTCGTCACTGTCCTGTTCTCATCAGACAGAATGAGTCGAGTGTGTGCTGTGTTTGGATCCAGTGTGAGATCACAGGCATCTGAACACAAGAAGAGAAACATTTCACTAAATGACACAAATCAACAATAAATCACTAAATGATTGTGTGTGTAGACCTACATTTGTGTAATCCTGCTGTCATTCTGAACTCTCCACAATGATCCACACTATAAAACACAAACATGATTCACATTCATTTCTAGAGGAAACACAAGAAAGTGTGTGTGTGTGTGTGTGTGTATCTCATCCTCCTTTTGAAGGCGAGTGTGTGTGTGTGTGTGTGTGTGTGTGCATCATCCTCCCTTTGAACGCAAGAGTGTGTGTGTGTGTGTATCTCATCCTCCTTTTGAAGGCGAGTGTGTGTGTGTGCATCATCCTCCCTTTGAACGCAAGAGTGTGTGTGTGTGTGACTCATCCTCCTTTTGAAGGCGAGTGTGTGTGTGTGTGCGCATCATCCTCCCTTTGAACACAAGAGTGTGTGTGTGTGTGTGTGAGTGTGTGTGTGTCATCCTCCCTTTGAACGCAAGAGTGTGTGTGTGTGTGACTCATCCTCCTTTTGAAGGCGAGTGTGTGTGTGTGTGTGTGTGTGTGTGTGCGCATCATCCTCCCTTTGAACGCAAGAGTGTGTGTGTGTGTGTGTGTGTGTGTGTGTGTGTGTCTGTGTGTATCTCATCCTCCTTTTGAAGGCGAGTGTGTGTGTGTGCGCGCGCGCGCATCATCCTCCCTTTGAACGCAAGAGTGTGTGTGTGTGTGTGCATCATCCTCCCTTTGAATGCAAGAGTGTGTGTGTGTGTGTGTGTGTGTGTGTGTGTGTGTGTGTATCATCCTCCCTTTGAACGCAAGAGTGTGTGTGTGTGTGTGTGTGTGTGTGTGTGTGTGTGACTCATCCTCCCTTTGAACGCAAGAGTGTGTGTGTGTGTGTGTGTGTATCTCATCCTCCTTTTGAAGGCGAGTGTGTACTTGTCTACCTATCTAAGTGGGGACCTTGGTGTCGTTACACACTCACCAACAGGGGACCGTCAAGCCAAGTGGGGACATTTTTCAAGTCCCCTGTTGGTCATGCTTTAAAACATGTTAAAATCAGCTAAAACACGCTCTGGTGAATGTTTTACATTTTTGACCAAGTGGGGACCTACATGTGTGTGTGTGTTTAAGTCCATACTCAGCAGCGCTCCTGTAGGCTGGAGCAGGAACTGCAGTGGCCCATTAACACACGTCGTTCACACTTCTCTATTGTCTGAATGGCTGCTGTCCTAGAGGCTCTGAGACTGTAGAGCTGCTGTTTAACTGGAGCTTTCAGTAACACTTTATAATAACGCCACACTATTAATCATTAGTTAAGCATTAGTAAACAGTTAATTCATTTAGAAAGCATTAATAGACATTAATAAGCAGTTTATAAATACAGTTATACATGCTTTATTCTTGTTTTAAAACTATATCTATTATGTGTTTAATAATTGTATTTTCATACTTTATTAATGATCAATTTATAATTTATAAATAAAGTATAGGATAATTTGCAAAGCAGATATTTGGGAGTTGTCAGTGGTTCATAAGATCACTTAGAAAGTGTGAGTAAATGATTAATAAACTATTTCAATGTACATTCATACATCTTATTATTCAGACATATAGTAATAGTTACTTAGTGTGTTAATAAATGGTTTATTAACATGTATTTCTACTGTAATTCAGGTAGTTTTAAAGCATTTAGTAGTGGTCAGTTAACTATTTTTGTGAGCTCATCTAAAGTGAGGACTAGTTGTGCTTTGTAAATCATTTATAAAGGAGATTTAAAGACTGTTAATATTTATATATTCTCTATCGCTGTGTTGTGTTTGTTTCCTTTTTCTGTTTAGAAGATAAATAAGCCTTTAAATCTCCTTTATAAATGCTTTACTAGGCATAACTAGTCCTCACTTTAGCTCACAAAATAGTGAACTGACTACTACTAAATGCTTTATAACTCCCTGAATCTACAACATTTACTTACACTTTCTGAGTGATCTTATTATTCACTGACAACACCTAAATAACTGGTTTGTAAATAATGCTATACTTTATTTAGAAATGATAAAGTGATCATTAATAAAGTATGAAAATGCAATTATTAAACACATTATAGATATGCTTCTAAATCAATAATACAGCATTTAAACCTGTATTTATAAACTGCTTATTAATGTCTGCTTTATGAATTATGATGTTTACTAATGCATAACTAATGATTAATAGGATGCAGTTATTATAAAGGGTATATTTTTCATAATATAACTTCAAATATGCATTTTTTTTAAAACATGCCAAGAGGGGATCTGCAACTCAATGTTATAATTATAATGTAATTATTATTATATTATTAAGATATTAATAAAGTGACTGACAGTATTGGCTGCCTATTAATTAAAACATAATTTCTACTCTAAAAACAAAAATCAATAGACATGTCATTTTTTTATATTTCCTTTGTTGCTAAGATGTTGATGTACAGAGATATTCAGTGTTTGAAATATTGCTCAATTTAAATGCAACCAAACATATGTTGCTCGTTACCATCCAACAGTGGACCTTTCTTAAAGATCAAATTCAAAACTGTTGAGTTGACTTGCTTCATCTGGTCATTTTGAAGAAACAAAAATTAAATCCACAATTTTCTTTTAAGGTCTTTTTTCATAATATAACTTCAAATATGCAAAAAAAAAAACAAAAAAAACCTTAAACATGCCAAGATGGAATCTCAACTCTGAACGATCTCTACCTATACAAGTGGGGACTCACAATAGCCTGCAATGGAACTGTGTGTGTGTGTGTGAACAGTTAAGTCTGTCTTTATTTGTAACTATAAGTTATATATATAGGCCTTCATAGATACTTTCTATGCTTGGTTATGCAGTCCCTAACAATTTACTTGCCATTGTTATGTGCCATTGCACACACACACACGTCTATATTACTAACAGACCAATGTCGCTCTACACTGACCAAGTGGGGACTTTCTGAACGATCTCTACCTATACAAGTGGGGACTCTCATAGCCTGCAATGGAACTGTGTGTGTGTGTGTGTGAACAGTTAAGGCTGTCTTTATTTTGTAACTATATATATATATATATTAGAGGTGGGCATAGATAAATTTTTTTAATCTAGATTAATCTAGATTAATTTTGAAATTAATCTAGATTAATCTAGATTAAAATGGCTCATTCGAATTCTGCCGAAGGCATTCAGAATATGTGTGCTACCCAAATAATGACTATAAAAGTAAGTCTTTGAGAACGGGTTTCTCAAGCCAGGTGGCGCATTAGACCAGGGGCTCATCTCCTGTTTCCAAAATGCATCACAAACTGCTTGAGAAAGCTGTTCTACTCATAGACTGTAAAAGGTTACTGCTGTACTGTTACCGTCCGTAGGCAACATTAGGTAGGCCTATGTTATTATCAACTACTGTAGGCTATCAATTAGGGATGGGCGATATGGCCTAAAATCTATATTGTGATATACATTGCAGCCTCTTGCAATAACGATTTAGGGCAATTCCACGCAAAACTGTCACGTCCATAACGCCAACTAAATACCATGGCATTGTGTTGGCGTTATGGATGTGACAGTTTTGCATGGAATTGCCCTATACAGTATATTATAATAAAACCATTTCAGAACAGATTACACAGACCCATGCTAAACAACTGCTAAATGTTTTTTTTTTTAAAGGGTGTATGGAGTTTTGAGAACATATATTGTGCAAAACTGTAAGTATACAACATAATTTTGCAGATAAATAAAATTTAAGTACACTAGCTGCAGAGACTTAAGTAGGTCTAATGTTTATTATGGCTTGGAGCTTATGAAACCCCAAATTTAAAATTAGAATATTGTCTAACTGATGTCTTTTCAGTTAAAAAGAAACACAACAACGATTCTTAAAATCGAGATTATGTGCTACACCACTAAGATATATTGGAATGGGAATAATACGCGCGCGCTGGTATTCAGTGATATCATGTTTCGTTTTGAATTTGAGGTGGTAGAACGGATTAGTCATGTGTTAACTTACCGAACTGTTACCCCACACACTCTGTATATAGTTTGCTGCTGCTGCTCGTCTGACGGCTTAAACCCGAACCAAGTCCAAATAATGGATGTTGCACCGATCTTTTTCAGCAGCTTTCACTTTCAGCCGTGTTTACTTAAGATGACGACGAATATGCGTTGCAGCCGGGTGTACCTCGCGGCCGCGGGTAGATTGCGTCATCATAGCTTGTGTAGTATAGAGCCATCTCCCAACCCAACTTGGAGAATAGATTAACGGCGATATTTTTTTTATCGTGCGATAAGAGTCTCGCGTTAACGCAGCACGTTAACGCCGATAACGGCCCACCACTAATATATATATATATATATATATATATATATATATATATATATATATACATACATACATATATACATACATACATACATACACACACACAATATATATAATAACATATATAAAATATATGTTCACACAGGCATCAGAGATCACAATATGCATAGTTAAACATACAATAGAAATAAAAAAAAAAGAATGACGAACATCATCAGTTATCAAAAATTGAATTGCTTGAGGAAAGACCATTTAAATCTACAACGGGGTAAAAAATACAGACAGCCCGGTGGCAACAGTTCAATAGCAGAGGCGAGAAGATCCTCTTATCATTCATAATATTATTTTTATTATTTAACACTCTCTCTTCATTGATACTTTCTAAGCTTGGTTATGCAGTCCCTAACAATTTACTTGTTACTACTTTTCTTAATAATTTCTTCTGTAACTCAGTAGCAGTTCCATACCAACAAATAATACAGAATATCATAACACTTACAATGAAAGCACTATAAAACATCAGAAGCGTTATGTTGTGGACATTACAGCAAAGTTGCTTTAAGAAATTCATTCTCTGTTGTGGCCTATTAATTAAAACATAATTTATACTCTAATAAAATCAATAGACATGTCATTTTTTTTATATTTCCTTTGTTGCTAGGATGTTGATGTACAGAGATATTCAGTGTTTGAAATATTGCTCAATTTAAATGCAACCAAACACATGTCGCTCGTTACCATCCAACAGTGGACCTTTCTTAAAGACCCACTCCGATGAAAATCATGTTTTTCTAGGTGTTAACATGTTCTTGTGGTATTTTTCTGATGTTAGAGGACATATCTAGAGAAAAATAAATTCAAAGTTGTATTACTGAGTATTTCTGCATTCAAATGGCTGTGAATCAGTAGCAGACGCTAAAATGCCGGCTAAAATAGACTGGAGTTGTGACGTAGTAACTCCACTGGGCGGGGCCACAAGCTCATACTCCCCTCCGCCCCGCCCGCTCAGGTTCTGAGGAGTAGAGAAGACGATGGCGGATCAATACCTATGTGCGGTAGCGGGTTGCAATGCTAAGAGGAGAGATATTGGTATTAGCTTTCATGCTTTACCAAAACATGTTGCTGTGAGAGATGAATGGATTACGTTCCAGGGTTCCAGACTGCGACCATTTTTTGCGAATGTGCGAGTTAAAATTTTATGTGGTCGCATTTGTGCGAGTGCATGGTCATGTACTACTCAGTTAAATTCACGCATGAATTTTCCTGCATTGAACTTGTTTTAGCGCCCGCCAAAGTGAATTTTTGTCCCGCCAAAGTCTTATTTGATCGGTGAGTAATGTAGATGAACTGCTGCGCTTGTTTAAATGAAAGAACGAGCAGAGAGAGAGACCCGGACGCGCGCGCGCGCACTCTCTGTCTTCAGAGCCAGGCGAAAATGTAAACAAGACCTCACCGTCTCCAATCTAAGCGCTGTCTTGCTCTCTCTCCCTCGCACATATTAATCAAAATAAATCGACACGGCGGTAAAAGGTCGGAAGACCAAAGTTTCATGTGGAGCATTCTGAGATTTTTTTTTTTCTTTTTCTGAATTGCCGCTGGGTGTGAATTGTGCTAAATAAGTTGCCTTATCTTCTCTGAAAAGCGTTCCGGACATTCAGCTGACATAAAACAACACTTTAATTAAACGAAAAAAACTATCCAGTGATGAAATGTTTTCTGTGTTGACAGAAAGAAAGAAAGACAGAAAGAGGCTGTTGCTGCCTATGTATCTCGCTTCAGCCAACGGCTCCGCCCACAACGCAGAGGCGAATTGCTAATGAGCTACTGCCGCTCTGCTGAAGCGAAGTCCCAGAAAACGGCACAGGTTTTGTGATTTTGGCTAAAAACGGCATAATCATCATTTAAAGACCACTGAGAATGTTTAAAAATAGCTCAAAATATGATCGGAGTGGGACTTTAAAGATCAAATTCAAAACTGTTGAGTTGACTTGCTTCATCTGGTCATTTTGAAGAAACAAAAATTAAATACACAATTTTCTTTTAAGGTCTTTTTTCATAATATATCTTCAAATATGCAAAAAATTAAAAAATAAATAAAATAAAATAACTTAAACATGCCAAGATGGAATCTCAACTCTGAACGATGTCTACCTATACAAGTGGGGACTCACAATAGCCTGCAATGGAACTGTGTGTGTGTGTGAACAGTTAAGTCTGTCTTTATTTGTAACTATAAGTTATATATATAGGCCTTCATAGATGCTTTCTATGCTTGGTTATGCAGTCCCTAACAATTTACTTGCCATTGTTATGTGCTATTGCACACACACACACGTCTATATTACTAACAGACCAATGTCGCTCTACACTGACCAAGTGGGGACTTTCTGAACGATCTCTACCTATACAAGTGGGGACTCTCAATAGCCTGCAATGGAACTGTGTGTGTGTGAACAGTTAAGGCTGTCTTTATTTTGTAACTATATACACACACACACACAATATATATAATAACATGTATAAAATATATGTTCACACAAGCATCAGAGATCACAATATGCATAGTTAAACATATACAATAGAAATAATTAAAAAAAGAAATAAAAAAAAGAATGACGAACATCATCAGTTATCAAAAATTGAATTGGTTGAGGAAAGACCATTTAAATCTACAACGGGGTAAAAAATACAGACAGCCCGGTGGCAACAGTTCAATAGCAGAGGCGAGAAGATCCTCTTATCATTCATAATATTATTTTTTATTATTTAACGCTCTCTCTTCATTGATACTTTCTATGCTTGGTTATGCAGTCCCTAACAATTTACTTGCCATTGTCATTTGCCATTGCACACACACACATGTCTATATTACTAACAGACCAATGTCGCTCTACACTGACCAAGTGGGGACTTTCTGAACGATCTCTACCTATACAAGTGGGGACTCTCATAGGCTGCAATGGAGCTGTGTGTGTGTGTGTGTGTGTGTGTGTGTGTGTGTGTGTGAACAGTGAAGTGAACTGGCAGTGAAGTCTGTCTTCATTATGTAACTATATATATATATTTAGTATATTATATATTATATATTACGCCTTTTATTATTCATAATATTATTTCTCTTATTTAACGCTTATTTTCTCTCTTCATACTGTAGATGCTTTCTATGCTTGGTTATGCAGTCCCTTTAGGGTTTATGGGATTAATCAAACATAAATAGCTCTTTAAGGTAACAATTTCAGGTGACCTATATTTAATATAGTGTAAAGCATACTTTATACAGTGAATAATGATTTTGTTAATCAAAATGAACTTCGCGTCCCCAGTTGGATGGTAAAGAACGATACGTGTTTGGCTGCTTTGTACATTTCTTGCCATCACAAACACACTGTAAAGATTTTGGAGGTCAATCTCAAAATGTTATGTAGACTTGCTGAACATTAGTTGGTTCAGTTGAAATATATGAAGTAGGGATGTTCATTTAACATTTTGTTTTCTGACTGACAGCTGATGCTTGTTAACCAGTCATCATCAGTTAACTGGCATGATTTGAAGGTTAGATTAGAATTAAATGGAATTAGAATAGATAATAGTCTGTGACCCATTCAAATACCTAAAAAATGTAGACTTACTGTCACGAACTGCTCCGAGACACGAAGGTTGAGGATCCAAATGCAGCTTTATTAAGGGGTAATCCAAAGACGAAATCCAATAAACAGGCAAAGGGTCAAAACACAAGTAGACAGTCCAAACAAACAAACAAACAAACAAAACAAAACAGGCAGGGGTCAGAGGCGAGAGAGTAATCCAGGGAACAGGCAAGAAATCCAAAAACCAAGAGACATGAAAACCAGGGAAAATGCTCAGAAGTGCAGTGCAACAACATACAAAACTTCGCCATGATAATGAGGTGAACCAGGCTTATATAGGGTGAACTAAACAATATAATGAGACACAGGTGAATGCGATAATCAGGGATGATGAGTCCGGGCAGTGAATTATGGGAAGTGTAGTTGTGAGTGAATCATGATAGTCTGGTGTGGAGTGCCCTCTGGTGGCTTTCAAGGGCACTCCAGCTGGTGACCGTTACATAGCCCCCCCTCAAAGGAGCGGCTTCCAGACGCTCTAAACTTGTCCAGGAGGGAGGTGGAGCGGAGGCGGACCCGGGGGCGGGATGGTGGGCCAGGCCCGTGGAGCGGATAACGACCTGGAGACTGCGGCAAGACGGGAGGCCAGGGCGGATCAGGCTGTGCAGGCGACCAGGGCGGATCAGGCTGTGCAGGCGACCAGGGCGGATCAGGAGGAGACGAACCTTCAGGAGGCCAGGGAGGAGACGAACCTTCAGGCGGCCAGGGCGGAGCAGACGGTTCAGGAAGCCAGGGAGGAGATGACCTTTCAGGCGGCCAGGGAGGAGCAGATGGTTCAGGAAGCCAGGGAGGAGATGGCCTTTCAGGCGGCCAGGGAGGAGACGACCCTTCAGGCGGCCATGGCACAGGAACAGACACCGGCTCAGGAACAGACAACGGCTCAGGAACAGGGACAGACACCGGCTCAGGCTCAGGAACAGACACAGGCTCAGAGGATGCGGTGGCCATCTTGTCCGAAGACACAGGCGTGGAGTCGGCCATCTTGTCCGGAGACACAGGCGTGGAGTCGGCCATCTTGTCCGGAGACACAGGCTCGGCGGCGGCCATCTTGTACGGAGACACAGGCTCGGCGGCGGCCATCTTGTACGGAGACACTGGCTTGGCAGAAGTGACGTGAACAGTCTCTGGATCGGCAGAAGTGACGTGAACAGTCTCTGGATCGGCAGAAGTGACGTGAACAGTCTCTGGATCGGCAGAAGTGACGTGAACAGTCTCTGGATCGGCAGAAGTGACGTGAAGCTCTGGCTCGGCAGGACTGACGTGAAGCTCTGGCTCGGCAGGACTGACGTGAAGCTCTGGCTCTGGCTCGGCAGGACTGACGTGAAGCTCTGGCTCTGGCTCGGCAGGACTGATTTGAAGCTCTGGCTCGGCAGGACTGACGTGAAGCTCTGGCTCTGGCTCGGCAGGACTGACGTGAAGCTCTGGCTCTGGCTCGGCAGGACTGACGTGAAGCTCTGGCTCTGGCTCGGCAGGACTGACGTGAAGCTCTGGCTCTGGCTCGGCAGGACTGACGTGAAGAGATTCAGGAACGGTGGCCATCTTAGGATATGGCCCTGGAACGGTGGTCGCGGCAAGACGAGACCCTGGGACGGTGGTCTCGGCGGAACGAGACTCTGTTCGGGCGGCCCTCTTAGCAGTACGTGCTGATATCAGCGGTGGATCTGTCAATTTGGAAATAAGTCCTGGACGCCCATAGACCGATCCGGTGGCAGGCTTTATGGTTGGCGTGACGTGAAGATTCTCAGGCTGGGCAGGCATGACGTGAAGATCAGGCTGAGGGGATACTGCTGGTTCACGGAGCTCCTTCTCTACCACCCCCACAGTAAACGATGAGCCGCTCAACAAAAGGGCCAGGTCCATATAGTGCTCTAAAGTCCCATGAGGATCATGCAAGGGCATGAATGAACTTAGCGGTTCAGATAGTCCTCCCCGAAAAAAGATCATAAGGCATTGTTCATCCATACCGGTCAAGCGAGCCAGCTCCAAAAAGTCCATGACGTATTCCTCTATGGGCCGGTCTCCCTGACGGAGACGCATAATCTGTGCTCCTGGATTCATGGTTGGTCGTCGCTGCTGGATCTTGGTTTAGGCGAAGTTTTCTGTCACGAACTGCTCCGAGACACGAAGGTTGAGGATCCAAATGCAGCTTTATTAAGGGGTAATCCAAAGACGAAATCCAATAAACAGGCAAAGGGTCAAAACACAAGTAGACAGTCCAAACAAACAAACAAACAAACAAAACAAAACAGGCAGGGGTCAGAGGCGAGAGAGTAATCCAGGGAACAGGCAAGAAATCCAAAAACCAAGAGACATGAAAACCAGGGAAAATGCTCAGAAGTGCAGTGCAACAACATACAAAACTTCGCCATGATAATGAGGTGAACCAGGCTTATATAGGGTGAACTAAACAATATAATGAGACACAGGTGAATGCGATAATCAGGGATGATGAGTCCGGGCAGTGAATTATGGGAAGTGTAGTTGTGAGTGAATCATGATAGTCTGGTGTGGAGTGCCCTCTGGTGGCTTTCAAGGGCACTCCAGCTGGTGACCGTTACACTTACATGTGCAAATGGCAGCATAAACAACAGAACATGAGGATTCACACACCGTCACATCAAGCACCCGCAGTGCTTCTGTGAACACAGTAAACCAGAATAAAAGTGTATATATAACTGTATATATAATAAATAGGCCAACTTAAATGAACAATTAACAAAATTAAAGTTCAATAGAAATAATACACGCTTTAGGGTCTGTTTACACAACATCATTTTCAACTTAAAACGGAAAACGTTTTGGCCGTTCATTTCAACGAAAATGCCATTTTGGGGGCCTGACAATGCAAGCTTTTGAAAACGAGTTTCAAAGTGCAAGGTTTTGAAAACGATGCCTTTACCATCTGCATGTAAACAACATAAACGGGAATTTGTGAAATTGGTATGTCATTCCAACCCGGTCACACTAAATGCTTCTCTATAGCACACATTGTGTTTATCGTGCAATTCATACGCGGAAATGAGTTTTTACGTGTATGTGATACGTATGGGTGGGTTTAGGGTAGGTTTAGTAGTGGTGTGTAATATGTAATATGTATTATATGTTTGGTTAGAATTAGTGTTGTAGGGTGTGTGTGTGTATTACATGCAATAAAGTGCGTATCATATGCATGTAAAAAAAGAATTTCCGTGTAAACATTGCACGATAAATACAATGCGTGCTATAGAGATGCATGTTCATGAGATCAGGCTGGTCATGCACAAGTAGGCTAACATGTTCACATGCGTACTTATCATCACGTGTTCACATGTTCATGAGTATTACGTGTTTGCCTTTTTTTTTTTTTTTGGACAAAATACTGGCCTGGCTTGCATAATACAGCCCTTTTAGTGTTTATAGGGTTTGTTTGTAAACAATGTTATAGTTGTATTTAACAATATTTTACATTTTGCACGCAGTTGTGTAGTGTATTACTTTAGTTTGAAAATGACTTGCATTATCTTTTTAACTGTTAAATTCTCATTCATTTCTCTTTTATTATGCTTAGATGAGGTTAAATCTTGGCTTGCTCAAAACTTTTTGTCTTTAAATGAAGACAAAACTGAGGTGATAGTTTTCACCCCACTGATCATTTTAAGACCCCCAGCATCGGTTTGAGGAGCTTATCTGCATTCAGATCTACACATGTGCGGAATATGGGGTGTGCTTTTAGATGGGCCTTTACAATTTGACAAACAAATATCTTCTGTAATTGGATCTAGTTTCTATCAACTCCGTCTTTTGTCAAAAATGTAACACTTCCTAACTGACAAAACACTAGAGATGGCTGTTCATGCTTTTATTACTTCCCATTTAGACTACAGCAACTATATATATATAACTATAATATATATATATACTAACATAGCAAAAGTTAATGATAGTACATTTCAAATACCTAAAAATTGTCAATTAAGTGATTTTGTTCAAGTCAAAACCAACCAATCTTATGGGTTGTGGTCTCTCAGACATTGGCAGTAATAAAAATTAAATAAAAACATTGTTTCCCTTTGGATTTAAATTACACTTGATACTGGGCATCGTTACATTTTTCCCCTGACTGACAGGTGATGCTTGTAACCCGATCATAATCTGTTATCCGACAAGATTAGAATGTTATATTCTAATTAAATTAAAATAGAATGTATGTATTCCTCAATACTTATCACTTCTTTCAAAGCTCTTCACTCCATTGTCTTAACCAACTTTCAGCTTCACTGCAGTTTATTTCACATTCAAAAGCATTAAAACTACCAGAACACATCATTCATGTCTCAAATTAAGTCATTCTTTCAGAACTCTAGTGAAGGTTTCAGCCAACAAACATACATTAAATATACAAAACAAAAAACACACAAACAACAGGCAGCAATATGCACTATTTTCTGCTGTTCAGAATTCAATGCAGTTTATGTTACATGGTTCATGTTTACATTATTGTACAAAATTATTTCCTTTTCTATAGATGGTGATGAAAATGAAAGACTAAGACTAACACAGTCTTGGAAAAATATGTAAGCATGTGCAAATAAGCCTGTATAGTAAATCAAGTTATGTTGGTCTTTGTGTTTAAGTGAGAAATGAATTCATTTAAATTGAAAGATCTTAATGTTTATAAGATCTTTCAATTATGTTTAACAGTTTTGAGCGTATAAAAGAGTGTATAAAAATGGGCTCTGAGTTTTGGCAGTGGTTGTGTCTAAGTGAAATATGTAGTTTGGAAGATGTAGTCACTAAATGCATTAACCCTCTAAGCGCCAAAGTCGCAAAATTGCGACAAGACGTCATACTTGATAAAACAGGCTGTAGATCCTAATATGGTGTAATATCTCATTTGTATTCCCTACCACTAGATGGCAGACATGTAATACTTTGATTCAAGACCAAAATGATGTCATGTTCCTATCCGATTGTTAAGTCTGACGTCACGCGTGACGTTTAGCCTTTTCCGGGTCCAAGCGCTCCTCTCGTCCAGAAATAACAATGGTGGAACCTGTACATTTATTTACGATCACGTCCTTCTTAGTGAGGCACCCTTGGCGGTCAAAAAGGGTTTAAATTCCTTTAACACCAACAGAATGGTTAGTGTAGCTCATCACTCAGGTGACATAATTAAGGGTAGAGTCCAGGCATCAATGAAAAAGAAGATTTACGAGGTTGAAGTGAGTTAGCTCGGGACACAGCACTGCGGCATTGTAAAAACACTCAATAATAACCAAAACACTCGCCAAAGCGGTAGGTAGGTAGAGAGGACCTGGACTTTGGACCCGGAAAGAGTATTATCGGAGAGTGGTTACGTCACGACTTAACAACCGAATTCAAAGTGTTGGAGAAAACAGCAGAGCAAGTGAGCGATCGTGTCATTGATGCGGAAGCAGTTCAGTTCAGAGCGTCTGAGTAAATTGTGAGATTAGTGAGAGAAAATTGTCAAATGGCTAATAAAAACTTGTACCGTGAGGATGTGTTGCAAATGTTATTCGCTGATTCTGACTCTGAAGGGGAATATTTGCGTTTTGGAAATGACGATCGGCCGTCTAATGATCGCGCTTCTCCCGGGTACATCTTTGCCGCGCAATGGTGTCGCCCGCGCCTCTCCCGGTACATCTTTGCCGCGCAATGGTGCCACGCGCGCTTCTCCTGGTAAATCTTTGCCGCGCAATGGTGCCGCGCGCGCTTCTCCTGGTAAATCTTTGCCGCGCAATGGTGTCCCCCGCGCCTCTCCCGGTACAACTTTGCCGCGCAATGGTGCCGCGCGCGCTTCTCCCGGTACATCTTTGCCGCGCGCGCTTCTCCCGGCAAAGTATTGTAATATAGTAATAATTTAGTACTTTCTCCTGTTATTGTTGGTTTCCTCTTTTCCGATCATTTGGAATGAGGATAAAAAAAATAAAAAAAATAAAAAGCATGTAAATAAATTCCAACATCAATTCAATATCTACTATTTCCTGAATATTACTGATGAACTGATCAAAAAGTAGGCTACTGTTCACATGCGTTTTACTACAATATAGTATAGTAATAATTTAGTACTTTCACCTGTTATTGTTGGTTTCCTCTTTTCTCAACATTTGGAATGAGGATAAAAAAAATTAAATAAAACATGCAAATAAGTTCAAACATAAGTTCAATATCTACTATTTCCTGAATATTATGAAATTCAAGAGGGCCGCCCCCTGATGACGTCATAATATGCAAATTAGATGAGTATATTTACACCCCACATAAACTTTCAGTCATCCCAAACATTTTTTCTAATTTACAGTAGACCTCTATCTTTAAGCCCTTTCAAGCCACAAGCTTTTGAAATTTTGATGTCAAAATCCAGCATTTTAAAAAAAAAAAAACTTGGCGCCTAAAGGGTTAATACAACATTGAATGACAAGACATTTGCAACACTTCTACAGTAATAACGTATTAAAATATATTCAGAATCTAAAAAATGATATACTATCAAAACAATTAGATGTAGCTGAACACATACAGGTATTAATCTTTCAGTTTCATCTCCATCTATAAAAAGGGGAAACTTGGGAGGGGGGGAAATGTGTACTGTACTGTAAACAATGAACATGTGACATAAAATGCTGTGAATTCTGAACAACAGAAAACAGCAGAAATATGTTATAATGCTACCTGTGTTTTTTGGGTAAAACCTTTTCTAGTGTTCTGGAAGAATGAGTTGATCTGAGACATGAATGAAGTTTCAGTGCATTTTGAATGTGAAATGAACTGCTGTCAAGCTGTCAGTGGTGGACGAAGTACACATACCATGTACTTGAGTTAAAGTAAAGATACTCAATTTTTGTCACAAGACTCTTGCTTAACTCAGTCTACGTGAAGACTCTGTCACTCTTGGCACATCAATCTATTAATAAAATGACATTAATTAGTCTATAATATATATATATATTATATATATATATATATATATATATATATATATATATATATATATATATTTGAATTGAATACATTTTTTGTGTGTTTAATTTTGGACGGAAGGGGTCAGTATTTACCTATAATTGCTGCAATAATAGCTGCTGCTCTCTGCCCCGCTTAAAATTATTGGCAACACAAATTGTTTGGAACTATTGAGAGCTACACGAATCACGTGACCGCGCGGCGGCGAGATCACAGTAGGCTTGTTCGACTTGAAACGGCACACTGCACAGACCAATCGGTGAATGACATTAAAATACCGCAAGAGTGATTAGAGAGTAGATGGCTCTGTAATGTATGCTTTTCAATCGCTCTCGCGATTTCGCTCTATACTTTGATGTCATAAACTGATCGGTCTGTGCAGCGCCGGTTCAAGTCGAACAAGCCGTGTGTGTCGCAACCTCTTATGTTCGCAACCTCGCAACTCTCATATTTAACGGCTCTGGTTCGGGCTTAGTAGATACCATACCACCAAGGCAAGTTCAAAACAAAGCGCGCACGTTGTAGGCTACTGTGATAGGTGGCTCTTTTGACCAGTTAAGGCTTTATCCACTCATAAATAAAAAGGAACGACTGATTTTGAAAATGTAGTAGAGTAAAAAGTAAGATATTTGACTTTGAAATGTAGTGGAGTTAAAGTAAAAGTCTTCCCAAATTTAAATACTTCAGTAAAGTACAGATACGCAAAAAAGCTACTTAAGTACAGTAACGAATTACATTTACTTCGTTACTGTCCACCACTGCAAGCTGTAAGTTGGTTTGATGAAGATATCATTGTCTTTTAACCTGATATCATTTAAGATATAATTTTAGACTGTGGTATAAATGATTGAATGATTTAACCATAACTCATTATTATCCTTGATATTCTAAAATAGGTATTTTTTCATGTGTATGTAGACTCTAGTGTGTGTGAATTGAGTTGTTGCACTTCCCCCCACACGCAATTTACATATCAATGCAGGAAGGCCTGAAAGGCCAGTGTTTGTCTCAGGTGAGAAAACTGAGTGTAGGTGAGCTGAGTGTAGTTGAGTGTAACCTAATGTAGGTGCAACTTCTCAAATAAACTAAAATAAACTAGAGAAAACGCTGGGATTTACCCTGCCAAATTAAATTAAATTACAGGTTTTTAAAATCGCTAGGACACATTTCTCAATATTTAGGTACATTTTCAAAACTCTTCACTCAGTTCTCCTAACCAACTTACAGCTTGACAGCAGTTCATTTCACATTCAAAATGCACTGAAACTTCATTTATGTCTCCGATCAACTCATTCTTCCAGAACACTAGAAAAGGTTTCACCCATACACTTAGTGATACACTTTGCCACTCATAAAATAAAATAAAAACACAAACAACAGAAGCATTACACAATGTTTTCTTTTGTAAAATGGTTTCATAAAACAAGAATGACACTATCTACTGTTTATAATTCACTGCAGATGAACCCAGTTATCATCTATGATAATATTGAGCAGGTGGATACCTATAAGTATCTAGGTGTGGTCATTGATCGTTCATTTACTTGGAAAGCCCACATTGATTATCTTTGTTCAAAATTCCGGCAACGATTGTATTTTTTAAGAAGACTTAGGCTGTTTGGTGTAAATCAGAGAATTATGCAACTATTTTATTATGCTGTTTTAGGTAGTCTTTTAAATTATTGGATGCAAACTTGGTATGGCAATCTTTCGGTCCAATTAAAATCACAGCTTGCACGTCTTGTGAAAACTGCAATGAAAGTTATGGGTGTAAGAGAGTACTCATCAGTTCAATCAATTTACGAATCGATGGCAGCGTTTTCTCTAGTTTATTTGAGAAGTAGACAGATTCTTGGACACTGGTAACAGTACTGTGAGGGTTGTGAGGTATTTAGGCCTGTTTTCTCACCTGAGACAAACACTGGCCTTTCAGGCCTTCCTGCATTGATATGTAAATTGCGTGTGGGGGGAAGTGCAACAACTCAATTCACAAACACTAGAGTCTACATACACATGAAAAAGACCTATTTTTTGGTTGAGTTATGGTTAAATCATTCAATCATTTATACCACAGTCTTAAATTATATCTTAAATGATATCAGGTTAAAAGACCATGATATCTTCATCAAACCAACTTACAGCTTGACAGCAGTTCATTTCACATTCAAAATGCACTGAAACTTCATTCATGTCTCATATCAACTCATTCTTCCAGAACACTAGAAAAGGTTTTACCCAAAAAACACACATTAAATAAATTAAAAAAACACAAATAACAGGTAGCATTATAACATATTTCTGCTGTTTTCTGTTGTTCAGAATTCACAGCATTTTATGTCACATGTTCATTGTTTACAGTACAGTACACATTTTGGAAAGCCCACATTGATTATCTTTGTTCAAAATTCCGGCAATCGATTGTATTTTTTAAGAAGACTTAGGCTGTTTGGTGTAAATCAGAGAATTATGCAATTATTTTATTATGCCGTTTTAGGTAGTCTTTTAAATCATTGGATGCAAACTTGGTATGGCAATCTTTCAGTCCAATTAAAATCACAGCTTGCATGTCTTGTGGAAACTGCAATGAAAGTTATGGGTGTAAGAGAGTACTCATCAGTTCAATCAATTTACGAATCGATGGCAGCGTTTTCTCTAGTTTATTTGAGAAGTAGACAGATTCTTGGACACTGGTAACAGTACTGTGAGGGTTGTGAGGTATTTAGGCCTGTTTTCTCACCTGAGACAAACACTGGCCTTTCAGGCCTTCCTGCATTGATATGTAAATTGCGTGTGGGGGGAAGTGCAACAACTCAATTCACACACACTAGAGTCTACATACACATGAAAAATACCTATTTTTTGGTTGAGTTATGGTTAAATCATTCAATCATTTAAACCACAGTCTTAAATTATATCTTAAATGATATCAGGTTAAAAGACCATGATATCTTCTTCAAACCAACTTACAGCTTGACAGCAGTTCATTTCACATTCAAAATGCACTGAAACTTCATTCATGTCTCAGATCAACTCATGGGTGTAAGAGAGTATTCATCACTTCAATCAATTTACGAATCGATGGTCATTAAAAATGCACAGACAATAGTGAGTGATTCAAGCCATGTTTTATTTCCAATGTGTCAGCTTCTGCCATCAGAGAGACGGTATAGAGACCCACTGAGTAAGAGTAACCGTTACAAAAAATCATTTATTCCTGTATCTATTAATATGTTAAATAGCAAGATGTAGTAATGTAGTCGTTTTTTTAAAACTCTTTTTGGTTTGTATGTGTATGTATATGTTGTGTACTAATGCAGCTTTGAGTCCAAGACAAATTTCCTGAAAAAGGACAATAAAGTAAAGTATACTAACTAACTGTTTAACATTACTGTACTAAAATATTCTTAAGTTTTCCCTTTTGTATATAAACTGAAAGCCTAACACTTGTGTTGGTGTTTAGTTACATCTAATTATTTTGATAATATTAGATTTTAGAATCAGAATATCTATTTCAATATGATATTACTAATATTGCTTATTATTTGTTGTGTTGTTAGGTTTTGAAAAAAAAAGTTTAACAGTTTGTAAACATGTACAAATCAGCCTGTATAGAACAAAGTTCTGTTGGAGTTTGTGTTTAAGAATAATTCATGTAAATGGCACAAACTGCATTCAATGACATCTTTAAAAGCAGTGATCCACAGTTTAGCTCACATAGACGGATGGTGTGATCACTGTGTGAAGAGAGTTTTGAAAAAGTGACTTTAGTATAGAGAAATTGAAATTGTATTTGTGTTTGGAATAATCATTCATTTAGTTTCATTGTAAATATAGTGCTAAGATTTTACATTTAAATACTATTCCTGCAGAAATGCACAAAGTTTGCCATCATTCTATTTTATTTTATTTAATCTGTGTGTTAGCATTTGAAAAATGCTAGTACATCCTGGGATAGATCCAGGGATGAGGATCTAGCAATATTGCTGGGAACAGGCCCAGAATCGATCCTGTGTGAAATAAAGGCAGAATGAATGTCATGTCATGTCTTAACAGTATCTTTGCAGGATGTGTGTGAACACACACTGATTTCAGAAAATCCCTGGTAGTGTGAATGAACAGAAATCAAACAATCCAGGGACAAATTATCAGTGTATTTTCTGGAATCTCTGTGTGAATGGGGCTTATGTGTGCTAAACTGTGGACAATTTATTATTGCTTTGGCAAAAAATTAATTTATTTCTCACTTAACACAAACACCAACAGACATGTATGTTCTATACAGGCCAATTTGCAGATGTTTACATTCTCTAATCAAAACTGATGTTCAAAACCTAATATTTAAATATATTCTGAACCTAAAAAAAATAAAAATAATAATAATAATATTTAACTAAACACCTATACAAGTGTTACTCTCAGTTTCATATTTTTGTACAGTATTGTAACTTGGATAATGTAACATTAACTGCAGTAAACAGTAGATAGTGTAATTCTTGTTTTATTTATTTTTTAAATAAATTTTTACAAAAGAAAACTTTACAAAATAAATTTGGCAGAGTAAATCCCAGCATTTTCTCTAGTTTATTTTAGTTTATTTGAGAAGTTGCACAGATATTGGTAACAGTACTCTGGGGGTTGTTGGCCTGTTTTCTCACCTGAGACAAACACTGGCCTTTCAGGCCTTCCTGCATTGATATGTAAATTGTGTGTGGGGGGAAGTGCAACAACTCAATACACACACCCTAGTCTACATACACATGAAAAATACCTATTTTAGAATATCAAGGATAATAATGAGTTATGGTTAAATCATTCAATCATTTATACAACAGTCTTAAATTATATCTTAAATGATATCAGGTTAAAAGACAATGATATCTTCTCCAAACCAACTTACAGCTTGACAGCAGTTCATTTCACATTCAAAATGCACTGAAACTTAATTCAGGTCTCAGATCAACTCATTCTTCCAGAACACTAGAAAAGGTTTTACCCAAAAAACACACGTTAAATAAAAAAACACAAATAACAGGTAGCATTATAACATATTTCTGCTGTTTTCTGTTGTTCAGAATTCACAGCATTTTATGTCACATGTTCATTGTTTACAGTACAGTACACATTTCCCCCCTCCCAAGTTTCCCCTTTTTATAGATGGAGATGAAACTGAAAGATTAATACCTGTATGTGTTCAGCTACATCTAACTGTTTTGATAGTATATCATTTTTTAGATTCTGAATATATTTTAATACGTTATTACTGTAGAAGTGTTGCAAATGTCTGTGTCATTCAATGTTGTATTAATGCATTTAGTGACATCTTCCAAACTACATATTTCACTTAGACACAAACACTGCCAAAACTCAGAGCCCATTTTTATACACTCTTTTATACGCTCAAAACTTTTAAACATAATTGAAAGATCTTATAAACATTAAGATCTTTCAATTTAAATGAATTCATTTCTCACTTAAACACAAAGACCAACATAACTTGATTTACTATACAGGCTTATTTGCACATGCTTACATATTTTTCCAAGACTGTGTTAGTCTTAGTCTTTCATTTTCATCACCATCTATAGAAAAGGAAATAATTTTGTACATTAATGTAAACATGAACCATGTAACAAACTGCATTGAATTCTGAACAGCAGAAAATAGTGCATATTGCTGCCTGTTGTTTGTGTGTTTTTTGTTTTGTATATTTAATATATGTTTGTTGGCTGAAACCTTCACTAGAGTTCTGAAAGAATGACTTAATTTGAGACATGAATGATGTGTTTTGGTAGTTTTAATGCTTTTGAATGTAAAATTAACTGCAGTGAAGCTGAAAGTTGGTTAAGATAATGGAGTGAAGAGCTTTGAAAGAAGTGATAAGTATTGAGGAATACATACATTCTATTTTAATTTAATTAGAATATAACATTCTAATCTTGTCGGATAACAGATTATGATCGGGTTACAAGCATCACCTGTCAGTCAGGGGAAAAATGTAATGATGCCCAGTATCAAGTGTAATTTAAATCCAAAGGGAAACAATGTTTTTATTTTATTTTTTATTACTGCCAATGTCTGAGAGACCACAACCCATAAGATTGGTTGGTTTTGACTTGAACAATTTTTAGGTATTTGAAATGTACTATCAATAACTTTTGCTATGTTAGAATATATATATATATATATATATATATATATATATATATATATATATATATATATATATATATATATGGGTACCATATTTTGTTTTTGTAGCACTTTGGGTCGGAGAAAAGCACAATATAAATAAAATGTATCATCATCATCATCATGTGATCATATTTACGATTTTTGTGAATAAACTTTGCAGCAGCATTTTGGACCAGTTGAAGGCGAGCGATTTGTAACTTGGAAATACCGCAATACAATGAGTTGCTGTAGTATAAATGGGAAGTAATAAAAGCATGAACAGCCATCTCTAGTGTTTTGTCAGTTAGGAAGTGTTTAATTTTAGACAAAAGACGGAGTTGATAGAAACTAGATCAAATTACAGAAGATATTTGTTTGTCAAATTGTAAAGGCCCATCTAAAAGCACACCCCAATTCCGCACGTGTAGATCTGAATGCAGATAAGCTCCTCAAACCGATGCTGGGGGTCTTAAAATGATCAGTGGGGTGAAAACTATCACCTCAGTTTTGTCTTCATTTAAAGACAAAGTTTTGAGCAAGCCAAGATTTAACCTCATCTAAGTATAATAAAAGAGAAATGAATGAGAATTTAACAGTTAAAAAGATAATGCAAGTCATTTTCAAACTAAAGTAATACACTACACAACTGCGTGCAAAATGTAAAATATTGTTAAATACAACTATAACATTGTTTACAAACAAACCCTATAAACACTAAAAGGGCTGTATTATGCAAGCCAGGCCAGTATTTTGTCAAAAAACAAACAAAAAAAAAACCCCCGGCAAACACGTAATACTCATGAACATGTGAACACGTGATGATAAGTACGCATGTGAACATGTTAGCCTACTTGTGCATGACCAGCCTGATCTCATGAACATGCATCTCTATAGCACGCATTGTATTTATCGTGCAATGTTTACACGGAAATTCGTTTTTTACATGCACACTTTATTGCATGTAATACACACACACACCCTACAACACTAATTCTAACCAAACATATAATACATATTACATATTACACACCTCTACTAAACCTACCCTAAACCCACCCATGCGTATCACATACACGTAAAAACTCATTTCCGCGTATGAATTGCACGATAAATACAATGTGTGCTATAGAGAAGCATTTAGTGTGACCGGGTTGGAATGACATACCAATTTCACAAATTCCCGTTTATGTTGTTTACATGCAGATGGTAAAGGCATCGTTTTCAAAACCTTGCACTTTGAAACTCGTTTTCAAAAGCTTGCATTGTCAGGCCCCCAAAATGGCATTTTCGTTGAAATGAACGGCCAAAACGTTTTCCGTTTTAAGTTGAAAATGATGTTGTGTAAACAGACCCTAAAGCGTGTATTATTTATTGCACTTTAGTTTTTTTAATTGTTCATTTAAGTTGGCCTATTTATTATATATACAGTTATATATACACTTTTATTCTGGTTTACTGTGTTCACAGAAGCACTGCGGGTGCTTGATGTGACGGTGTGTGAATCCTCATGTTCTGTTGTTTATATTGCTATTTGCACATGTAAGTCTACATTTTTTAGGTATTTGAATGGGTCACAGACTATTATCTATTCTAATTCCATTTAATTCTAATATAACCTTCAAATCATGCCAGTTAACTGATGATGACTGGTTAACAAGCATCAGCTTTCAGTCATGAAACAAAATGTTAAATGAACATCCCTACTTCATATATTTCAACTGAACCAACTAATGTTCAGCAAGTCTACATAACATTTTTAAATTGACCTCCAAAATCTTTACAGTGTGTTTGTGATGGCAAGAAATGTACAAAGCAGCCAAACACGTATCGTTCTTTACCATCCAACTGGGGACGCGAAGTTCATTTTGATTAATAAAATCATTATTCACTGTATAAAGTATGCTTTACACTATATTAAATATAGGTCACCTGAAATTGTTACCTTAAATATCTATTTCTGTTTGATTAATCCCATAAACCCTAAAGGGACTGCATAACCAAGCATAGAAAGCATCTACAGTATGAAGAGAGAAAATAAGCGTTAAATAAGAGAAATAATATTATGAATAATAAAAGGCGTAATATATAATATATAATATACTATATATATATAGTTACATAATGAAGACAGACTTCACTGCCAGTTCACTTCACTGTTCACACACACACACACACACACACACACACACACACACACACACACACACACACACACACACACACACACACACACACACACACACAGCTCCATTGCAGCCTATGAGAGTCCCCACTTGTATAGGTAGAGATCGTTCAGAAAGTCCCCACTTGGTCAGTGTAGAGCGACTTTGGTCTGTTAGTAATATAGACGTGTGTGTGTGCAATGGCACATAACAATGGCAAGTAAATTGTTAGGGACTGCATAACCAAGCATAGAAAGTATCAATGAAGAGAGAGCGTTAAATAATAAAAATAATATTGTGAATGATAAGAGGATCTTCTTGCCTCTGCTATTGAACTGTTGCCACCGGGCTGTCTGTATTTTTTACCCCGTTGTAGATTTAAATGGTCTTTCCTCAAGCAATTCAATTTTTGATAACTGATGATGTTCGTCATTCTTTTTTTATTTCTTTTTTATTTTATTTCTATTGTATATGTTTAAATATGCATATTGTGATCTCTGATGCCTGTGTGAACATATATTTTATATATGTTATTATATATATATTGTGTGTATGTGTATGTGTATATATATATATATATATATATATATATATATATATATATATATATATATATATATATATATAGTTACAAAATAAAGACAGCCTTAACTGTTCACACACACACACACACACACACACACACACAGTTCCATTGCAGGCTATTGAGAGTCCCCACTTGTATAGGTAGAGATCGTTCAGAAAGTCCCCACTTGGTCAGTGTAGAGCGACATTGGTCTGTTAGTAATATAGACATGTGTGTGTGTGCAATGGCACATAACAATGGCAAGTAAATTGTTAGGGACTGCATAACCAAGTATAGAAAGCATCTATGAAGGCCTATATATATAACTTATAGTTACAAATAAAGACAGACTTAACTGTTCACACACACACACACACACACACACACACAGTTCCATTGCAGGCTATTGTGAGTCCCCACTTGTATAGGTAGACATCGTTCAGAGTTGAGATTCCATCTTGGCATGTTTAAGTTTTTTTTTTTTTTTTTGCATATTTGAAGATATATTATGAAAAAAGACCTTAAAAGAAAATTGTGTATTTAATTTTTGTTTCTTCAAAATGACCAGATGAAGCAAGTCAACTCAACAGTTTTGAATTTGATCTTAAAGAAAGGTCCACTGTTGGATGGTAACGAGCGACATGTGTTTGGTTGCATTTAAATTGAGCAATATTTCAAACACTGAATATCTCTGTACATCAACATCCTAGCAACAAAGGAAATATAAAAAAAATGACATGTCTATTGATTTTATTACAGTATGAATTATGT
Source organism: Leuciscus idus (assembly GCA_021554675.1). Lineage (NCBI taxonomy): Eukaryota > Metazoa > Chordata > Actinopteri > Cypriniformes > Leuciscidae > Leuciscus > Leuciscus idus. The sequence goes on from CM038623.1 coordinate 1,395,065, forward strand.
TTTAATTAATAGGCCACAACAGAGAATGAATTTCTTAAAGCAACTTTGCTGTAATGTCCACAACATAACGCTTCTGATGTTTTATAGTGCTTTCATTGTAAGTGTTATGATATTCTGTATTATTTGTTGGTATGCAACTGCTACTGAGTTACAGAAGAAATTATTAAGAAAAGTAGTAACAAGTAAATTGTTAGGGACTGCATAACCAAGCTTAGAAAGTATCTATGAAGAGAGAGCGTTAAATAAGAAAAAATAATATTGTGAATGATAAGAGGATCTTCTCGCCTCTGCTTTTGAACTGTTGCCACCGGGCTGTCTGTATTTTTCACCCCGTTGTAGATTTAAATGGTCTTTCCTCAACCAATTCAATTTTTGATAACTGATGATGTTCGTCATTCTTTTTTTTTATTTCTTTTTTTTATTATTTCTATTGTATATGTTTAACTATGCATATTGTGATCTCTGATGCCTGTGTGAACATATATTTTATATATGTTATTATATATATATTGTGTGTGTGTGTGTGTGTGTGTATATATATATATATATAGTTACAAAATAAAGACAGCCTTAACTGTTCACACACACACACAGCTCCATTGCAGCCTTTGAGAGTCCCTACTTGTATAGGTAGAGATCGTTCAGAGTTTCAGGTCCCCACTTGGCATGTTTAAAAAAAAAAAAAAATGCATATTTGAAGTTATATTATGAAAAAGGAGCTTAAAAGAAAATTTTGTATGTCATTTTTGTTTCTTCAAAATGACCAGAAACACTAGTCCCCTCTTGGCCAGTGTAGCGCGATAGTCCCCTGTTAGTAATATAGACATGTATGTGTGTGTATGTGTGTGTGTGTGTGACACATCCTCCCTTTGAACGCAAGAGTGTGTGTGTGTGTGTGTGTGCATCATCCTCCCTTTGAACGCAAGTGTGTATGTGTGTGACTCATCCTCCCTTTGAACGCAAGAGTGTGTGTGTGTGTGTGTGTGTGTGTGCGCATCATCCTCCCTTTGAACGCAAGAGTGTGTGTGTGTGTGTGTGTGCGCATCATCCTCCCTTTGAACGCAAGATGTGTGTGTGTGTGTGTGTGTGTGTGTGTAGTAGGGGTGACCCCGAATAGTCGAATGTTATGTTATGAAACGAGGATCTACTGTGGCTCTCTGAGGGCGCTCAATGTCTGATTTCACACAGAACTACTGGTTTTCTGTCAATGCGTTAATATTCAGCCTATTATGATAATGCTGTATATAAAAATGTGCAAAGAAAGAAGCTTTTAATAAATGTTTTTAACGTGCGTGAATAAATCCAAACACCCCGTGACAGATTTAAGTGTCACTTTCAATCCGTGACCGACAGAGGAGCATCTTGGCGGCAAGGATTTAAATCTTTAACAATGTCTGGGATAAGAAAATGTAAAGTGTGGATGTACACCATCAGAAGGATATTCTCCAAGGCTGGATTCAGCATCAGGAAAACCATGATCGCACTTCTGCCGGCCAACGTTAACAAGTTGGTTTTCCACGGGACATTCTAAAACGCTTAACGTGAAAAAAGCTTTTAAAACGCTTAAAGGTCCCATGACATGCTACTTTTTGTAGGCTTTAATATAGGCCTTAGTGGTCCCTAGTACTGTATCTGAAATCTCTTTCCAAAAATTCAGCCTCGGTGCAGAATTATAGCCACTACAAGCCAGTCCCAGAATGAGCTTCCTTCAGACAGGCCGTTTCGGTGTCTGTAGCTTTAAATACTAATAAGGAGGAGAAAGGCGGTGAAAGGTGGAGGGTGGGTGTGGCCTTGACCATCTTGCGCAACGGTACCGTGGCGTGCATGTTTACGTTGGATATAGCAATGGCACGAAGACACGCAGTCTTTCAAGCATTTCAGTTTGACCCAGAATCTGATCCGGATGGAGAAGCAATGGATGAAGAAGTTGCAACTCAGCGGCTCCAGCAGGACGTTTCCGAATGGTTAGTTTAAAATATTATGTCTGGATACGGTACTTTATTCGGATGGTTTATAGTTATTATCATGTAGCTAACGCTAACCTACTGTTGCCTTTTCATGAGATCTGTAACGTCTGTAATTTATCTTATTACAATTACATCAAGCTCTGCGATCTTGAAATGCGGATATCGCGCGCGCCATATAACCAACAGGAAAACGGTTATCCAAATAACAAAGAAGTGTACAACACTCGCGTTACAGTGTGTGTATTCACACACATAAACTGCATAGCTGCATAGCTAATGTTACAGCCACATTCTACGTGTAACAATCTAGGTAACCATAAGTAAAGCAACACACTTATATATCAAGTTAGTTGACTTACTTGTCCGAGGTGTGTAGCTGAGCCAAAGAGAGTGATCCAGACTTTAGTTTCAGACGTTCAGCAAGCCCAGCTCTGTATTGACCCTTCGGTGTTCATTTGTACATCCAATTATTGAGCAATTGTTATGCTTCGCTCGCTCAAAAGCTATGATATCTCTCGTGGACAAACTAAAATCGCGCACGCGCGCGTTCCTACTTCCTATCGCATTTTCTCATGGGCGGAAAATATTCTCTGGGCGGGCAAAGCCATGGGCAAAGCAGAGACAGGGGAGGTAACATTTCCTCCTTATGACGTCATAAAGAGGAGATTCAAGATCAGCGCGTATGAGCCTCCATTTTCTCAAAGGCAGAGAAAGATAGCAAAAGCTCGATTTACACCGATTGAAATTTCTAGAAACTTGGGGACCATATACAGGCGAGGGGAACTCATATTAATGTTAAAAAACCTCAGAAAGTGAAAATTTCATGTCATGGGACCTTTAAGGCACTTTAACGTGGCTTAATGTACACAGTACACACTTTATTAAGAAACCATACCATGTGCAGATAAGCAGATGAACCCAGAATATGAACGCAATGCCTTCCTTCTATAGTAAAGCGTTTTCATATTTTAATTGAACTATTTTTGGAGATTAAGTCGTTTAAACGTTTTTCACGTTAAGTGTTTTAGAATGTATTTTATCCGCGTGCACAAAAGACTCCAGCGGACACAGAGTGAAAGACTGGATTTGTTCTCTCGATCAGGTATCGGGTACAAGTGATTTAAACCTTTTCAGCCGGTTCTAATTTGATTTTTGGATGCTGTGAACATGTTTAGCTAAAGACTGCCACTCCAGCATTTATTGTTGTTTCTGCAGTTAAAAAGACAAAGTTGAAAATTCTGGCTACTATCGTTATTTGAATAATTTCTTTATTTTAATGTTATTTATTGTAGGGCTGGTCCGAATACCATTTTTTGAGCTTCGAAGCTTCGGTAGTAATGAACATCGAATATTCGAAGCTTCGAGAGAGGGGGCTGAACATATTCTTCTCTCTAATAAAGGCAGGAATCTCTATGTGTCTGTCTGTCCGTTTGCATTATTATTATTTCGAGAACCGTTCATCCAATCGACTTCAGTGCAGTGTGCATGTGGTGCAATATAGATAGACACGCGAGACGCGACACGCAACACATTCAGAATTTAAACTTTTAGTAAAACTACAGAACAGTGCAGCGGGAAGCGGCGAGCCTCACGCGGGCAGGGCTTATTCTCCGAAAACGTACACTGCACTAGTGATATAAAACGCACACACACAGGTCTGTTAAATTAAGCAATACTTTTAAGGTAGTCTAATATTTTTCTGACTAAAAAATTACTGACAGTAAAGGGTAGATTTAAATAAATAAAAAAACGAAATTTAAATAAAGAAAAACGAAATTTAAATAAAGAAAAAACGAAATTTAAATAAAGAAAAACGAAATTTAAATAAAGAAAAAACTAAATTTAAATAAAGAAAAAACGAAATTCAAATAAAGAAAAACGAAATTAAGTTAAATTAAAAACGAGATTAATTTAGATTGATAATAACGGGTAAAAAGGCTAATACATTTTGTTTCTATTATTCTATTTTCCACAATGTCAAAGCAACGCAGCTTAACCCAAAACACAAGCTCAGGCATGCACTTCGGTCCATACAAACTCCACTGTTCTGCGCTCTTGCCAGAGAACACTCCCGTTGCTGGAACACTTAAGCCTGGTTTATACTCGACGCGTCCGCACGAGCGCGAAGGTGCGCGCGGCAAAAATGCCGTCATTGCGGTGTGGGCGGTCGTGCGCGTTGGGTTCGCAAGACCCAATTTCGCCTGGCGGTGTGCGCGACATTTTTTGTAACAACGCGCGCGGCGCCGCATCCGAAGATGAACGACTTCGAGCCGAATCTGGCCGAGCTCGAACTTCTCACCACACCGGCACCCAGTTTGCACGTCTAAATTAGTTGCTTACATTTAACAAATGAGCATACAATAGCATAAAAAGTGTTTTTAATGAACATAAAGGTCCATGTTTAATAAAAATGTTCACGAAACTTAATGAAATGTTTAGTGAAATTTGAAAATATAAGAGATTGTTAATTTATTTATGTTGTATACACATTCTCATATCCATATATTTTGTTTTATTGTCACTAGTAATAATAGGGTTTACTGGGTTTTACACGATTCTTTTTGTAGTGTGGCTGTGGTATAGGTGGCCGTGTACTAAAATAAACATTGTCACGTGTGTATAGCTTCTTCTTCTAACCGCTGATTCCTGATGGTTTAGAGCAGCCTTTCTCAAACTTTTTTCAGTCAGGGCACCTTTCAAAAGTGCATAAAATCTCAAGGCACCCCAGTGTAAAATATAATTTAAAAACACTGCATAACCCAAATGTAAATGCAAATTTTATATATATATTTATCTTAATCCGATCATATGTTTAACCCTTTCACACGTAAATTTAATATATTCTGGCTGACCCGCCAGCGTGAGTTTTTCAAGGTGACCGTTATTTAGAATGTGTTACTTTATGGTTTCCATGGTGACGCGTCATTGCTTGTCACGTGACACACCGCAGCAACAACAGAGCTGAATGAATGATGATCTGCTTTTATGTCATTTTTCCCTTTTTATTCAAAATATTCACAAATTTGTTAGATATGGCATGAAATATCTGATATTCCGATTGTCAAATATATGCAAGTGGAAGTGTTTTGTTTTTTGAACACAATTATAACGATCGCGTTAGTTGATCTGTATGCGCGATGGGCGCCGCCATGTTAGTTTGTGCCGCAGACGCAGTTCAGAGAATCGGATCTGTTGGATTTACAACACATGAATTCATCCACTTCTCCCGAAATACATAAAAGTAAGTGGCAGGTGAACTGGGAGAAGAATAGAGTAAACTTTAAAGTTACTTACACAATGTGTATCTGATATGAATAAAACTAATTATAATGGAAAGGATTATTATTGCCTATTCCTTTGACATCAGTGTGTATTTTACAAACTCTAAATGTATTGTTTTTTTTAGTACTTATGTCTGAAACCTAAAACAAACATTATGTGGATGAAAACACTGAAAAGTTGTGATATATGACAGCTCTGAGCGCGCCTGTCTCTGGCTCAGCTCCAGCCAACGCACGAAAGCACATTTGAATTTAGCAGTTGATCACGTCATGCACTGACCGTTCTAATCACACCGGTGCTCCAGGGACCAGCCTAGACTGATCACACCGGTGTGAGCGTACGTGCGAAAGGGTTAAAAATAAGAAGAATGTATTTATGTAAATTCAAATATATTTATATATGAAATGTCCGATTTTTATTTTTTTTATTTTATTTTTAGCCTACGTAATTTTTTGGCGGCACCCCTGACACAGTCAGGGGGCACCCCAGTGTGCCGCGGCACCCACTTTGAGAAAGGCTGGTTTAGAGGATAATTACTTGAGTCGCCCCCTATCGTTTCAAAGAATAGTACAACGGCGAGCGCGTCAAGTATAAACGCCTCGTCCATTTGGGGAGGTGCGCGCGCAGTCTGCGGAGACTCGCGCTGCGGAGCCAGGCGAAAGTATAAACAAGGCTTTAAGCGTCGTTCTATTTCTAGCATGCACGTTTTCCGCGTGGCTCGAGCCGCGCCTGAAGCCTTGTTTATACTTTCGCCTGGCTCCGCAGCGCGAGTCTCCGCAGACTGCGCGCGCACCTCCCCAAACGGACGAGGCGTTTATACTTGACGCGCTCGCCGTTGTACTATTCTTTTTATGCTATTGTATGCTCATTTTTTAAATGTAATCAACTCATTTAGACGTGCAAACTGGGTGCCGGTGTGGTGAGAAGTTCGAGCTCGGCCAGATTCGGCTCGAAGTCGTTCATCTTCGGATGCGGCGCCGCGCGCGTTGTTACAAAAAATGTCGCGCACACCGCCAGGCGAAATTGGGTCTTGCGAACCCAACGCACATGACCGCCCACACCGCAATGACGTAATTTTTGACGCGCGCACCTTCGCGCTCGTGCGGACGCGTCGAGTATAAACCAGGCTTGAGACGCATCTCACGCAGGCAGTGTGCAAACTCCAACCTGTTAACATGGGAGCCGGTAAAAACGGACACGCCACGCAGCCAGTGAATCGCCGGCCTTATTCAAGCGCGAATGAGAACCGTTTCGCGAGGGATCCCAGGTGTGCAAAAAAACCCACAAAAAAAACGAATATTCGAATGTCATATTTTCAAATCGAATACCAACCCACCGAACGATTATTCGAATATTCGGGTCCAGCCCTAATTTATTGATCTGTCAGGGTTATCTAATCTAAATATTTGTGGCTTGTGTTTTGAATATATGTTCCCCTGCACTTTAGGCATTTTGCACACATTTGCTCCTCATCTTGTGACTTGATTCTGATTTATTTCGTTTTGTTTTTTTATTTAGTAGAAAGGTATATTCTGCTCTAATTTAATTTAGTAAATTAATTGTTTATTTTTTTGGTGCATCGATGTTGTGCTGTACTTAGAGCCTGCTCGCATGTGAAATGCACATCCTGACTGCAGTGTGGCCTTTCTGGAGTTATTTTTGTTTATTTTGTTATTTCTTAGTTTTATTGATCCAAAATGTTCTTATACATTTTCTTCTATATCTTTGTGTGGTTTTCTGCACATCGCGGCTTTGAAATGTTAAATGCTGAGCTTATAAACACTTTACACAGAGGGAAGATGAGAAGAAAATGCCATCAAAACATTTCATTTACATTTAAATTTATTCATTTAGCAGACGCTTTTATCCAAAACGACTTACAAATGAGAGCAACAGAAGCAGTGAAACTAACAGTAGGACAACAATATGCAAGTGCTATGACCCTTCTCAGTTTAATCTAACGCTGTACATGTTAATTGTTTTTTTCATATTTCAATATTAAAAATGTTATATTTAAAACATTAATCTCATAACATTATTTATGCAATTGTAACTGCAGTGTAAATGCATCCATGGCTCCTCTGCATCTCGAGCTACGAGAACTCGCGAGACTAAAATGTGACGAGATTTCTCGTCGAGTGAAAAGCTGTCTCGTGGTCTCGCCATGACGGAGCGTGAGGGTGAAATGAGCACAGAATAGTACATTCACACATAGATATGGGCCTCCACTGTTTTTATCTAAATAAACACCATTGTAAACGTCTGCTCTGCTCATCCAGCACGAGTTGCAGTCGCACACAGTGCAGCACGAACCACAGTTCACTGATCGTGTGATGATGGTGGAGGATTTGTTGCGCAACAGAGCTTAAAACGTCTGATAAATGTCTTATCTTGTAGAATGCGCGCTCAGCACTGTCGCTATGGAGTACGTGCGATCGCCAATCCCAAAGTGAAAGTAAAACACAAGCTCCCTGATGCGCGCAATTAGGCTGCATACATACAACAGCCTGTTTTCCAGTCATGAACTTTGTCATTGAGGATTTCTATATTGTGCAAAAATCTCGTCTCGTCTCATTCTCGTGAACCCAATCTCGTGTCTCGTCTATTCTCGTGAGATAAGTGTCTCGTCACACCGTTTTGAGTGGGTGTGCCACAAGTTTTTTGTTTTTTTTAAGCCCCTGGAAACCAATTTATAGCGGAAATATCACCTCTTTATGAAAAAGTTTGTTCCTATTGTTGCTGTCAATATTTTCGGAAGATACGTTAAAAATGCAGTTAGCTTCTGTGTACGTCTCTACAGTGCATGGCATGATATGTGTGTCTCACTTGCTGCTTGTACATGATGCACCTTTTGTTTGATTTAATCCCGGATTTAATCCCACATTGATCAATATGCTTTCGTAGACTTCAGTAAAAATATAGTGGCTAAATTAACAATAAATAAAGCTTTTACTTCTGAAGTTTCCAAAGAGCACAGCAGTAATGACTTAATTAACTTCTTTACTTATAAGATTGATAATATCAGGGAGAAAATGATAACTATGCAACCGTCTACTACAGTATCGCATTAGACAGTGCATTGTAGTCTCCCTGAAGAAAAAAATCCATTCATTCATTGCTATAGGAGAGGAAGAATTTACTAAACTCGTTAAATGATCTAAATCAACAACATGTATGTTAGACCCTATACCGACTAAGCTACTGAAAGAGATGCTTCCAGAGGTCATAGATCCTCTTCTTAATATTATTAATTCATCTTTGTCTCTAGCATATGTACCGAAAACTTTTAAGCTGGCTATGATTAAACCTCTTATTAAAAAAATGCTACTTGATTCTAGAGAATTAGTCAATTACAGGCCAATCTCAAATCTACCCTTTTTGTCAAAGATAGGCTACTAGAAAAGTCAGTATCCACACAACTATGTTCCTTTTTAGAAAGAAATGGAATCTGTCAGGATTTAGTACTGAGACTGCTCTCATTAGAGTCACAAATGATTTGCTCTTATCATCCGATCGTGGTTGTATCTCTCTATTAGTGTTACTCGATCTTAGTGCTGCATTTGACACCATTGACCACAACATTCTTTTAAATAGACTCAAAAATTATGTTGGCATTAGTGGTTTAGCATTAGCATGGTTTAAATCATACTTATCTGACCGTTATCAGTTTGTAGCAGTAAATGAAGAGATGTCTCATCGATCACAAGTTCAGTATGGCGTACCACAAGGCTCAGTACTAGGACCGTTGCTGTTCACTCTGTACATGCTACCCTTGCGAGATATCATTAGGAAGCATGGGATTAGTTTTCACTGTAATGCCGAAGATACCCAGTTCTATATCTCTTCACGCCCCAATGAAACATGGCAATTCAAGAAATTAACAGATAATGCATATCTTATATAAAAATTTGGATGACTAGTAATTTACTATTTCTTAATTTTTCAGATTTTCTAATGACTAAACCAAAAACCTCTGCACGTACTAACCTAGAATACTGTCTGACACTTGATGGCTGCTCTGTCAAATCTTTGTCGTCAGTTAGAAACTTGGGTGTGCTCTTTGATACCAATCGTTCATTTGAAAGTCACGTGTCTAGTATCTGTAAAGCCGCATTCTTCTATCTTAAAAATATATCTAAATTACGTCATATGCCTTCAATGAAAAATACAGAACAGTTAGTTCATGCGTTCATGACCTCAAGGCTAGATTATTGTAATGCTCTACTGGGTGGCTGCCCTGCACGCTTAATAAACAAACTACAGCTGGTCCAAAACGCAGCAGCTCGAGTTCTTACCAGAACCAGGAAGTATGACCATATTAGCCCGGTTCTGTCAACACTACATTGGCTCCCTATTAAACATCGTATACATTTTTAAATATTGCTGATTACTTTCAAAGCACTAAATGGTTTAGCTCCGCAGTACTTGAGCGAGCTCTTAACGCATTATAGTCCTTCACGTCTATTGCGATCTCAAAATTCCGGCCAGTTGATAATACCTAGAATATCTAAATCGACTGCTGGCGGTAGATCCTTCTCCTATTTAGCACCTAAACTCTGGAACAGTCTTCCTAACATTGTCTGGGAAGCAGACACACTCTGTCAGTTTAAATCTAGACAAAAAACACATCTCTTTAACATATACATTCTTATTATACAAATCAGTTAAATGATTATTAGGCTGCATAAATTAGGTCAGCCGGAACCGGGAACACTTCCTATAACACCCAATGTACTCGTTACATCATAAGAAGAATGGCATCTACGCTAATGTTAATCTTTCTGCTTATTGCGAAGTTTACTGTAATCAGCCGGATCCGGGCCGGATCCAGATCAGATGGAGGACCTGCACCTAGACACGACCACAACGCATCCCTGAAGTGTCAGCAGAGATTGTGCCAACTAGACTCTCCCCTGTGAAGGCCTCATTGACACGACAGCCATTGGCTCTGATCCTCAACAAAACAGTCTCCATACCAGGATGATGACTCTGGTCTTCAACCAGATGGAACTGGATAATATTCTGATTGTTCCAATCCAATCTAACTTCTGACCTGTAATGTTGCCTGAATCATAATCATACACTGTTCATTCGCTGGCCAGAGGAGAACTGGCCCCCCGACTGAGCCTGATTTTTCCCCAAGGTTTTTTTCTCCATTCGGCCCTGATGGAGTTTTGGTTCCTTGCCACTGTCACCTTTTTTCACCTTTCTTGCCACTGGCTTTTGGCTTGCTTAGCTGGGGACATTTAATTTTACATTAACATTAATTAACATTGACTGAATATTAGAACATATTAGATATGAATGCATATTAGAACTCAACCGAGCTGGACCATGACATCACGGTTTTCTCCAGAGCGGAAATATACATAAATTAACTAAATTAATACCTTTTTTACAACAAAAATGAAACATCACTGAACTTACTTCAAGGGATAATTCACTGCTGGAAAGATGAATGTGTATTTAAATTGGGTCATTTATGTAGTAGAAATGTGAAAAGCCAGAAAATGTATTTTTGGCTCATGTGGATGAAAGACATGAGGGAGGGAAGCACGGTCATTCGAAAATACTACCGGGTTCAATTCCGATTTTTTGCTCATATGTGACACAGATCGGATGTTTTCTATGACCGTGTAAACAGGAAAAAAACGCATGCATTTGGATATTTCGAGATCGGTTTCAGGCCTCGTTCATTTGTGGAAATAAATCAGATATGTGCCAATGCAACTATCATGTAAACAGACAGATCCGATTTTTTGAGGCATTAGGCTACATATCCGCGGTTTAATGATGAGAGAAACCCCGACACGCATCTGCAAAGGGACGGATGGCCCAATGAAACATTGTGTCGTCATAGGAGAGGAATGTGGACACACGTTGACAACATATCAAAGGTTGGCTTTCTCATCCTAAAATTTCAGACCCGCTGCTCCTCGTTAAAGCCCGCCACGATCTCATGAAAGTGTGTATCTATAGCACGAATTTTATTTCTTCTGCCATTTACGCCCAAAATAGTTTTTGAGTGCATATGATACGCAGTTTTCACGTGCATATGATATTTACTTTATGGCGTGTAATACACACGCACTCCACACCCCTAATGGTAGACAAGGGGTTTACAGTGCATATCTGCATGCAGAAACTATTTTTGGCATATAAATGGCACGAGAAATAAAATATGTGGTATAGATACGCAACTTCATGAGATCGTGTTGTATGTTCCCACCAGTCCTGAGATCTCTCTCGCACACAATAACTGAAGCATATGTGCAGGCTGTAATGATGGCCCTTTTCATCCTCCTCAAAATCATGGTGATAGTTGGCGAACTTCGCATAGGCTACTGTATTTCGCATCAGTCGCATCAGTCAAAAAATGCATCATGAAGAGGAAAAATACATATATAAGTCGCACTGGACTATAAGGCGCATTTATTTAGACATTTATTTCACAAAATCCAAGACCAAGAACAGACATTTAATCTGGAAAGGCAAGTTATTCAACTACACAATAGCACACAGAACAACAGGCTGAAGAGGTGTCCGGTATGTTAACGTAACACATTAACTAGGGCTGTAACGATATGTGATATGAAACCGAATAAATAAATAAATACCGATAAATTCTTTAAAATTGGGCAATTCCAGCGTTATGTACGTGACATTTGCAGTCAAAACTTGTGTATTTCTCTCTGGCGCGTTCACTACTGCGAAGATCGGGAGTCAGCATCGTCAACTTCATCTTTGCAGCCGACACTGACACAGAAAACACTTGTTTAATAAACAATTAAAATGTCTCCTTGCTATATCTGACATATTCATAATCATTACTTTTGCTGGTTCTTTGTGACAGCTTTTAGGAGCTTTATTGGCAGCACCACCCTTACATGTTACATGTTACAGCCGTCACCACCGCATCAGCACCGAAAACATGGAGATTTTTTTTCTTTTTGAAGGCATTTTGTTTGTGTTCAGTCTTTTGTTCAGTTTTTCAGTTGTTTTCAGTAAATTTTTTCAGGGCTAGGCTACAGGAGCAGCATTTGTACTCTCGCGGCTGTAGACGGTAATGTTTTCTCTTGGTTCATGTCAGTCAGTATGAATGAATTTTGATATACAAGTCGCACCTGACTATAAGTCACAGGACCAGCCAAACTATTAAAAAAGTCAAAACTTGAAATAAATTCTCA